>PVJD01014719.1:0-27874 GCA_004026545.1 Mormoops blainvillei
GCAGCTCTGATTGGACGGGGAAAGCTCAGCCCTATGGGTTGAGCTGGGATCCCAGGAGCTGCCGTCTAAGGGCTGGGTCAGAGGCTGGAAGCGCAGGGCGGGCGGGCGGCCCCCTGACCCGCCGTTTGCGTGAGGGGCCCCTGACGGGAGTGGCTGCTGGGCTCTGTTTTTGTTTTGTTTTTGTTTTTAATTTGAGCCCAGGTAGAGCCATCGGGAGTCCTTCTTAGTAGGTATCGTTTTTCTCAGGGTTCACAATCTATACCTGTCTTTTCTTTTTAAGAACAAGCAAGCTGTTAATTTTACTGTAAGTCTCAGTATCCTTGTTAGTGTAATTACTTGAGATACAGTTGAGGATCACTGTATTCCTTTGAAATATTTTAAATCCCTATTCTACTGAAATTACAAGGTCCTAATGGAAAAGTGTATTTAGGCTAATATGTTTGTTATGGTTCCATTATACAGAAAACTGTTGTATTTGCATTTTTGTTTTTCTAGATCAGGATCCTCACGATCAACCAAAGAGGAGAAGAATCAGAAAGCATAAGTCAAAGAAAAAATGTAAAAATCCCAACAACATTCATGTAGAACAAGCAGAATTAGAGCAGCAGCAAACTCTCTTAGAAGAGAAACTGCAGCCATGGCACACAGATGGCCCCACAATTAGCAAAAATAAGAGAAGGAAACTGAAAAAGAAGCAACAAGTGAACAGGAAGAAAGCAGCTGGCTTACTGACGAAAACCTCTGGCATCAGCTTCCTGTACGAGCCCAGGGAGGGCGGCTGCGAGCAGAGCGACGGGAGCGAGGGTGACGGAGGACCTGGCCCGGAGGCTGAGGGCCCAGGGGACTCAGGGGACGCAGGGGACGGGGAAGCCAGCGTCGGCGCCCAGGAGAAGGCAGACGGCATCCTGGATTTTTTAAAGTCCACACAAGAAATGTATTTTTATGACGGTATGTTTTTTCCTGCCTTTCTTTTGAATAATAGCATCTATTTACTTGGAAAAAGAAGCAAATATATTATAACATTTAAGTGTTTAAAATACAAAACATAAAAATATTCAATATAAACGATTAGTTTTGAGGCAAAAATGAGAATGTTTAACATCTCACCCAGCTCCGGCCACTGCAGAGGCCACCGCCTGTCCTGGCCGCAGCGCTGCCTGCCCCCTCCGTCGTCCCCACGTCGACTGGAGTGCGTTGGGGTTGGCAGTGTTTCTACAGAAACGATAAATGCCAGTCAGAGGCTCTGCTGGACCGTTGTCGTTCTCATCAGCTTTCGCCTGTAGGACACACGTCAGGAAGACGCCTACTTGCATCCTCGGTGCGCGTCCCTGAGGCGACCACGGCAGGTTTACATCCATGTTGAGCTTCACTCGCAGCTGAGGGTCAGGAAGAGGCAGTGGCAGAGGCCGCACCCCTGGAGGTGCCAGCCTGCCTGCTGGGCTCAGTGGTCAGGCCAGCAGACCCGGCAGCTCCGCAAACAGGGCCGAGCCATGTTGGCCACGTGACAGCATGGGAGGCATGGAGCTGGGTGACACGGTGACGTGAAAGGCAGTGGTTAACAGGTCGGTCTTCCCCCTTCCCTCTTTGGCTCCCTTGTCAGCTCTTTGCATTCAGGACTCCAAGTGCACCTGAGGAAAGGCTCCCATGGAGACGGGCCCTAGGGGCCGTGGCACCCTGAGAGGAGCCAGACTGTGACCTGCCACCTCTCCTTCGAGGCCCGTGACACTTGTGCTGGTGGGGAGCTGGTAGGGCGCTGGGTCGGCCGCGGACCACGGCTCTGCAGTCACTGGGGTTGCTGGCAAACGCTAGGCCAGGCTTGGCCTTCCCTTCGGAACGCGGCCACACCCTGAGCTGCTGGTGGAGGTAGAAGCCAAGCACGAGACCCCTGGAAAACTCACGGGGACTTTGTCCCGGTCCTGAGGTCCACAGGGTCCGGAGCCAGCCAAGCACGTAGCCCTGCTGCTGCCAGAGGAAGGGCCCCCAGTGGGCTGGGGCCACCCCTCATCTCCATTCAGGGACACACAGCGGCCGCGTTGGGGACAGGGGTGCAAGGCTGCACCCTGAGGGGGTTTCTCGGAGCCCAGGGCACCAGTGTCGCGGACCAAGGTGACCGAAATGTGGAGGGTAGAGGCGGCATGGGGACTTCCGCCAGCTCAGTGGATTTGGTTAGGGTAACGCGGTGGAAACCCTCGACCCGAAACAGAGTGACCCACAGAGACCACGCGTGTTCAGACAGGAGAGAAGTGGCCGCTGGGAAGGCGGGCCAGCAGCAGAACCGAGTGCAGGGGGGAGGCAGAGGGTGAAGGACGCCGGGCAGCTGGCGCCCGTGACCGCAGCCCCTGCAGCAGAGGACCCAGCTGTGTTTAGGCAGTGAGACCGGGCCATGTTTCGAAGCTGACGGAGGTGATGGAGTCAGAGACGGACCGAGTCCTGGGACCTCAACGCAGGAAGAATGCAGCAAACCGCGCCCCGCAGCGCTCGGGTGGGCGGAGGGGGGTGGGCAATGGCACGTGGCCCGCGGCAGGCGCCGCCTGTCCTGGCTCGCTTGCTGCTGAGGGAGGCCTGAGCCCGGTGTTGCAGAGCAGACCTCAGCGTCCCTGTCCCTTTTGTCCGCCTGGGACATCCCGTCACGTGAGCAGACGCCAGGCGTCCGTCGTTCAGAGCAGAGCTGAGCTGCGACTGCCTCTCGCCGAGGCTTTTTACGTCCCAAACGCCGCGTCCGCACAGCACCGAGCTGGTCCTCAGTCTTTAGGAACAAACATGCGAGTGTGCGCTGTCCCGTCTCTGTACAGGTGTCCCCCAGGATCCGGACCCAGCCTTCCCGGGAGCCGCGGAGGAGCTGTTTGCGAGCCTGCAGGCGCGCAGCGTGCCCCCCGCAGACCTGCTGGCCCTGGAGCGCCTGAAGGCGCTACTGCTCCTGCGGGACCCTGAGCGGCTGCAGCGCACCCTGCAGGTGTTCGCGGAGCAGTGCACCATGCCGCCAGGTACGTGTCTGCCAGTGCGCCCGGCTGAGCCGCCCGACGCAGGGCCCGGCCCGGGTGGCCAGGGCCGGGGCGGGGTAGGGGGAGGCGAAGCCCGCTGGGAAACAGCCGGCAGGAGGCGCGCAGGGACTCCAGCGCTGCTGGTGCTCTGGGCTCGGAGCTGCCACCTCTCATGCCCAATTTCCCCAGTCTACAGGGCGGTTCCCAGCGGCCTTGCCCCCTAGACAGTTCGCTGCTGCGCTCTCCCGACACTGGTCCGGAGGTAGAATCCTGCCCGACTTCGGCCGGCTTGCCCGTCGCTGAGGTTTCCTTTCCGTCTGCGGTGGTCTGTTTGGACTCAGATGTACACTTGCGCTGTCACGCTGTGGCCCTGAGCCTAGGGGCTCACGCCCCGTAGGAAACAGCAGAGGGGCCCATCGCCCTCACTCCCAAGTTGCGTGTTACTCAGTGTTCAGTTATCTCAGAGTTGACCTCGGGCCCAAAGGCTAGGGTCCACCAGGCAGCCACTTATGATTTTTCTCTTTTCCGTTTTTCTCTGCAGACCAGGCCAGAGTGGTCTCGGCCCTCTTTGGTTACTGGGCCACCCACGTGCTTCCCGAGAGCGACCCGGGAGGGAGTCGGGGCACTGGCCTGAGAAGGGCTGCGGTCCAGCAGGGGGCTGAGAGTGGCCCCGGAGACCCGGCCCCTCCCAGAGCCCACAACGCTGCCCAAACTGGCTTCGTACCCCGCACCGCGTGCGGAGAGGCTGCTTCTGCTGTGTCATTTATGCCTGCGCCTGGCCCTGCACGTGGGGACGTGGTCATCTGAGACTTAACTGGACAAACCGGGATAAAATGGAGTTTTCACTTTTTAAAAACTGCTCTGTCTTCCATTGTTACCCAGTGACTCTGTTTTTCTAATTCCTGTAAAAATTGAAAATGTTCATTCTGTTACATTGAATAAACGGTATAGTTTGAGGATGTTACATATTTTTATAAAGTTTTGAGCCACCTTGTAGCTGAAGGCCTGTTTTGAGAACGCCTTGTGCGCGTTCAAGTGCTGTGGTGTTAGGTTGTCCAGTCCAGTTTTCTCCCCTTTCCCACTTGGAGAAGGACGCCAGAAATGCTCTTCCCCCAGCCGCCCAGCAGCGGCCAGTAGACAGGGCCGCCTGTGTCAGTTCAGTGATGATGTGTCTCCCAAAGACCCTATGCAGAGGTGCGTGTGTGTGGAGGCCGTGGAGACAGCCAGCGCCGGTGTCAAGCCACATACACACCAGTGAGGCACCAAAAGGCACAGGGTGGGTCAGGGATCAACAAAGTTAAATCTAATTAAAAATAAAAAGAGCCCTGCCAGTGTGGTTCAGTGGATTGAGTGCCTATCTGCAGACCAAATGGTCACGGGTTCGATTCCCAGTCAGGACACATGCCTGGGTTCCTCACCAGGTCCCCACAAGGGGGCGCATGAGAGGCAACCACACATTGATGTTTCCCTCTCTGCCTCCCTTCCTCTCTCTAAAAATAAATAAAATAAATAAAATTTAAAAAAATAAAGAAATAAAAGCAGGTGAAGCAAGGTTGAGGAGAGGCTGAGATCTGGCCATCCTGCCAGGGTCAGGGATGCATGGCCCTCTAGTTCCTCCCTCCCCTGTGCTCATGCCGTCACTTTGGGCAGAGACAGCAGTGGGCTGAGGGGGCAGCATGCCACCTCCCACAACATCCTGTTTTGGTGCCCAGAGCACTCAGAGTGCAGGATGGGCCCTGTGACCCTATAGAAAAGGCCTGTCAGCTTTGGGCCTAGTGACTTTGGGGTCTTCATCCCCTCCCAGAGATTCCTGTGTGTACATCGAGTACGAAAGGAAGGGGGCCCCTCGTCTGTCGTCCGTCACAGGACCCAGGAGGGCGGAGGGAGTTTCTCCCCCCCACACACTGGAGGCACCGCTCCCTGCTTTCCTTGTGGCTTTGCCTGCAGGCAAGCTGACGGGAACGGGACTCCAGACATTTACCAACAGGCGGGACCCGGCACTGAGCCCTGGACCCAGATGCTGTGGACTGGGAGGCCAGGCTGCGCCCGTGCTGGGCCCCGGGCAGCTGTTAACCAACAGGGTTAATAAACGGGCTGTTTTTGCCAACAAGGACAGCTAAGCCAGGGCCGTCCTCCTGCGCAGCAGCCACGGGCCCACCTTCAGGCCGGCTCGCCAGACATGTCCCCACTGCCGGCGCCAGGCCGCCCACCAAGGCCTGGGGCGTCCGAAACTCCCGCCTTCAGGCCTACAGGTCTGCAGAGCACACTGAGCACGTGGACTGACCCCTGTGCCCAGGTGAGACCGCAGGGGCGAGGGGTGGTGCTTCGTGGAGCCGGTTGTAGAAAACACTTTCCTGACATACATGGACTAAGACCTATTCGGGGCACGTGCCAGTGGACTGGGTACTGTCACACACTGTGGTTCTGTAAGTGAAATACTCCCAGATGCAACATTCTCTCCAGGGACATTCTTAATAGCCACAGCTCTGTGGAGACAGGACTCAGATCAGCTTCTGTGCTTCCAAACAGCGTACCCCCCCCACGTCCCCCGCCCCCCACCGAGGCAGCAGTGCCCCAGCGTTCGCATCGTGTGGCACCTCTAAGGGGTGCTATTTTTTTCTAAGATTTTATTCCCAGAGAGAGGGGAAGGGAGGAAGAAAGAGAGGGAGCAAAACATCAATGTGTGGTTGCCTCTCATGCGCCCCCTACTGGGAACCTGGCCTGCATCCCAGGCATCTGCCCTGAGTGGGATTAGAACCACCGACCCTTCAGTTTACAGGCCAGCAGTCAGTCCACTGAACCGCAGTAGCCACAGCTAAGAGGTGCTTTCTAAATCCACACCCCGCCCTCATGTGCTCTTGCCAAAAGTAAAATCATCGGTATGAGCTTTTCTGCGGTGTTTCCATTTAATTATGAATTTGCAAGGGCGAACGTACCCTCCACATAGTGTGGCAGCTCCAGGCTGAGGACTCGGTGTGGAGAACTCAGGGACAGGAGGACACGCTCACTGTGACGGGGCAGGAACCAGGGAAAGCTTCCCGGAGAAGACAGCGTTTGGGATGAACCCAAAGAGGCACGGCTGCTGTCCCGGGGGGCTGGAGCGAAAACAGGCATGGAGGATGTGATTAAATTAGAATTCAGATAATCTTTGAAAGCAGGTCTTGTAGATGCAGAATAGAGAGACCTTTTAAGAGATGCTTTAGGGTACAAGCTATTAACCTTTTCCAAGTTAATTAAAGCCGGCAGAGTTACAAATGAATGTAAATATAACTGCTTTGCATCAATTTCCTCCAAGATTACTACTTCTAGGGATTTCCTTTTTTTTTTTTCTTCATTTCTCATTTTGAAAATGCTGCCCTCTTAACATTGTTTATATTTAGCCACCAAGGGGCTTCCTAAACAGCTGACTGTTTTCATACATAAAGATTGTTCCTTTGACAATATTAATTACAAACAGGCTTGAGCCAGCCCCCCCGTAACCCTGTGTGGGCCCAGCAGGCAGCTCCCTAGGTAACTGAGGTCGATGAGGAGGAGGAGCAGTGGAGAAGGAGCCGCGCTGCCACACTGTCGTGGGAGCAGGGACAGCAGGCTGGTCCAGCGCTGGCTGCCAGTGGGCAGGCGGGCAGCATCCCAGGGGCACAGGAGCCCCGGAGCAGGGTCCCCATGGGCCTCAGCTCCACACGGGGACACAGCGGGATCTGTGAGTTAGGTGCCTGGTGCCTTTTTCCTTAGATCACTGAGTCTTAATCTAAACTCCTTTTTCCCTAAACCTCGCACTTGTCTTCAGTTTGGCTACTTTCCACCGACCCTGAGAGTGGGCTTCAGAGCCTGAGACCAGAGTTCCTTCAGGAACCGGGAGCGGAAGGAAGGGCTGTGACAAGGACTTGGGCCCCCTGTTGATAAGGAAACGGAGGGTCTGAGCAGTCCCTTGCCCTCTGGTTCTGGATGGTGCGACTCTGAGCGCTGCCCTCCCGGCCATTCCCACCTGTGCACAGAAAGAATTCGTCTGGGGGATCTCAGCACCAGAGGTTTTAGACGTAACTGCACCTCCTTCAACTGGGAACTCCCTCTCTCTCCCGTCCCGAGACCAAAACATGTCAGCTTACTGAGGAAGGAAGGAAGAGGCTCAGGAAAGACCAGGCACAATGGACTTGGTGCGGCCGGATGTCCACCGAGTTCAGAAGCACGGCGGTGCCGGGTGCCGGGCGCCAGGTCGGCTGGTGGGGCCGAGGGCCCCGGTGGGAGCCCGTGGCCCTGGCTTCGCTGCTCTGGGGATTTATCAGGAGTTTCTGTGTCCCGCCACCTGCCTGCTTGTTGACGGCTAAATGTGTGTGAACTCTTCCTTATCGCTCTTCTAATTAGCTTCTAATTTTGCCAGTTTGGGAGCAATGGGACTGGAGAATATAATTACTTTTTAAAAGGCAACAAAGGAGCGAACAGAAAAATTCCTACACATAAACAGATCCAGAAGGTGACTCCCCGAGGCAGCGAAGGTTGTCATCAGCTTCCCGCTGCCGCTGGGACTCAGTCCCACAAATTCACTGGCTCAAATGGCCTTGCAGTTTGGGAGTGGGGTCTGAAATGCATCCGGGGGCTGATGTCGAGGTGTTGGCCAGGCCACTCCTGCCTGTTCGGGCGCCAGGGCTCCTGGCCACAGGGGCTGCAGTCCTCACTGGTCTCCCAGCTCCCTTTCCAGCTCAGGGCCCACCCCGTTAATCCAGCACAGTCTCCGTATTTTTGAGCTCCACGTTAGCAGACAGTCTCCCCTGCAGCCTTTCTCCCCTTTGCCAATCACCCAACGTGCTTGTAGGTTCTGAAGGTCCAGAGGTGGGCAGCTTGGGGGACCCTCATGCGTGGGGGGGCTCATATTAGTGTTACTTTACCTTAGTACCTTTTCAGTATTCTTTTCTAAATGAACATCTATGATTTTTAGAATAAAAATGTTTCCCTGTCCTCTTAAAGTTTGGAAGAAATCTTCCGAGAAGCCGGATATCAGCATCTACATCATGTTTTAACGTACAGATGGTGCCCCTGTGGGTCCTCACTGAGGGCGTTCACTGTCCCTGCCATCAGCGTCCCAGAGAAGGGTCTGCATCTCAGGTCTTGCCTGTGCCCCTCCTCAGCTGGTCACCTCTCGCCATGGAATCATGGCACCTTTAGGGGCACCTTATCACTGCAGCCACTTCAACCAGATCCCGTCCGCCTGCCGGCCCCACCCAACATCCTGTCACACTCAATGCCTGCTGCTGTGAGACAGTAGCTTCCGCAGTCCCCACTCTCAAGCCAGATGCATTGTCACCGAGAAGCCGGGTGGGTGTGGAGCATCCTACAGACCTGGAGGGTCCCCACCACATTGCACATGCACGAGAACCCGGCACACGCTGTCCCCTGCTTCTCTCTGAGCCCCGACTCTCCTCGGTCTCTTCAGGTGAGACACCTGAGTGAGTGCAGGTCGACGGGCCCAGCTCTGCTCCCACTGGACAAGCAGGGCTCCAGCGCACGCGTCTGCCCCCGAGTCCCTGGACGGCAGGTCCTGAGGTGTCCGCTGAAGGGGTGGGATGCGCCCTCCACGATGTCCCAAAAGGGGACTCTGACCACTTCGAGCTGAAGCCTTGGAGAAGTGCCGGTCTGTGAAATTCCTGAGAGGTAAGCCGGTGCCCAGGGGGACCCTGGTGTCCAGGTCACTGTCCCACAGGCGGCTGCCCAGCCCATGCCCCCCAGCCCCTCGTTGCCCCACAGACATGCCTGTGTTACAGAAGTTATAGACGGGTCCTAACTGCCTCTCAGGGTCCCCACTTTGCTGCTGTGTGCACATAAAAATACTGGGTTGGCCAAAAAGTCCCTTTTTTTTTCCATGAAATAAGGGACACTTTTTCTTTTTTTCATTTTCACCAGTAATTTTATTGGTTTGGACATTTCGAGTATGTCCGCTGTATCCCGCTATTGGCTTCTAGCGGCTAGAGGCCAGGGAAGAAACATCTTCCAGTGCACAGGACAGCCCCCCAGCAAAGGGTTGTTTGGCCAAAACGTCAATAGTACCAAGAAACTTCGCAAACCACTTTTGACACGTTCCATCAGTCACAGCAACTTCTCCCTACACGGCACAAATCTTTTTCTGCATTTCAGTTGCGTTTTCACCTTTCGTGAAATAATGAAGCATAACATGCCGAAAATGTTGCGTATTTTCTTCCACCTTCAATATTAACATGACTGCACAAAAATTCACCAATTTTTATAAGTTTTTTTAAATGCACGCTGATATGGCAGCTGTCACAGTACAGTCAAAGTTGTTTAGAATGAAGTTAAAGACGACTAAGCACTGCTAGAGCCATCGTCCAGGGACAAACGGAATGGACTTGCTGACCAAACATACATGATGCCCCCAGCGCTTCCTCCGGAGGAGGAAGGAATTAATTAAAGTAACTGACCTTTCTTTTCAGTTGGTGACAAAGAGGATGCGGAATAACTGGAGGTGGAGGAGCCACCAGTCGGGAAAAGTAGGCGTCCTGGGCGGAGATGGCGAAGGGGGGGGCGTCCCCCTCATGGAGGCACAAGTTGGGGCTCACTCAGCCTTCTGCTCTGTTCTCAGGACGCGAGGGGTGAAGTGGTGTCAGCACCTCTTTCAGGGGCCCTATGCGGGCTGCAGGGGATGGGGGTGGGGGAGCGCTGGCGTTCGGCGCAGGGACGCGGGCTTACGGCCCAGGAGCGGTGGGGCAGGGGGTTCTGGCCAAACTGGCCTAGCAGGTTTCCGCTGAAGGCCGCCAGGTGATTAGATCCACCCGCGGCAGGTGGGAGGCCTCTGATCAGACAGCAGGTGGGGTGCGACTCGGCCAGGTTCCGGTAGGCAAGGGCAGAACTGGACGCAGCACAGGTCAACCCTAGAGGTCGAGGCCGAGGAGCCGGGCTACAGCTGGGCTGGCATGTGTTACCCCGTGCACGAGCTCGGACCGAAAGCGCCACTTACGCGTTGCGCGCACCGGGAGCGCGCATCTGACGGCGCGGGACTGTGCGGACCGCTCTCCGCGGCCCGGGTCACCATGGAAACCGAGGAGCCGAGAGGGTCAGTCCCTCCCCCAACACCTCCCAGCATGCTCTGCGAAGGCAACCCTTCCCCAACCCCTCGCTCGTGGCAGGGGAGGACTTGCCCCAAGTCACAGCTGGTGCGCCCTAAGGGCTGTACTGCATTTGCCAAGGAACTTTTTAATTTGAAAAACATAGGAAAGTAGCCCTGATCCATGTGTCTCAGTGGGTTGGGCGTCTCCCCGCAAACCGAAAGGTCCCCAGTTCGATTCCCTGTCAGGGCACGTCCCTGGGTTGCGGGTTTGTTCCCTGGTCCCGGCACGCGTAACAGGAAACCGATCCATGTTTCTCTCGCACATTGAAGTTTTTCTCCCTTGTCTGTCTGCCTGTCTCTCTCCCCCGCACCACAATGCCCTCTCTCTAAAGATAAATAAAAATTTAAAAAAACATTTAAAAAAAGAAAAATAAGGAAACAGCCAGAAAACAAATTTCACACATTATCATACATGTGATTGTTACTGATACTTACGGTGCGCACTGCGTTTAACCTCAGGAACGTGCGCTTGATGCGCTCCCCACCGCCGTGTGTGTGTTTGGGCACAGTCACTGGGGTTATTGCAGGGGCTTTAATATAAAAAGTAAGAGAAGTAAATAAGAACAAATCGGTCTGATTTATATCTGCTGTAAATTCCCTATCTATTACAATGGGCAAATTGTTCATGGTTTAGAGTAATAAATTCCTTAAAAATTCAAAACAGTGGCTACTTTTTAAACGGCTTGAATACATACTAGACATATGTATAAGGCTCATATCTATTCTACGTCATAGAAATGCCTATATGTAATGAGTCACTTATGCAACTACATAAACCGAAGTGGATTTCCCCCCAAGCTACTTCCCACAGGTAAGTTTGGAAAATCCTTGCAGGGTTCGTTTTTTCTAAGTAGAGCTGATATTTCAATCCAGGTCAATGTGCTCCAAATTCTGTGCTCTTTCCATCAAATGAGATAATGTATATAAAATACTAGTAAGAATACTGGCGCGTAGTAAGCACTCAATAAATATTAGCTGGTTTTCAGTTTTATTTCTAGTAATCTTCAAATTAAGAGAAGCAGTTGGTGAATGACTGAATATTTCACAAACATTTTGTTCTCATCACTGCACTAAGTACAGAATGTATGAAAGGTGTCTGAGAAAGTCTCGAGAAGGTCGGAGGGCGCAGGTCATGTTAACGTACACTCAGGGGCGGCACAGGGGAAGCTGAGCCTGGGAGGATATTAGGTGCGAATTTTAAAATATCAGGATGCGAATGCTGGTCTTCGAGGCCATTTTGATCCCAAAGGATACTGAGCACCTTGGTCCTCCAGCTTCTGGGAGTGTCCTCTCCAGCCCGGCGGGTGTGGCGGCCAGCATCAGTCAGGTGCGCCTGCCTGAGGGGCTCTCAGGGCGTGGGGGCCGTGTTCCCAGACAGGAGACCCGGCCCGCCTCACAGCAACTAGACAAACCCCTGTCTTCCCTCTTCTGCTTGCTGTCTCTTGAGGCTCTTCATTCCGTGCTCAAGCAGCCTGGATTTCTGGAAAGTTCTCCATGGCACCCCAGACCGTACTTGCATTTAAAATTAACTTTGCCAGCGTCTAATCTCACTATTTGGCCTTCAGTCACAAATGGCACAGTCAGTCGTTGTTCAAAAAGTAAGGTCTACACCAGCGAATTTTCTTGGGCTTTATTAGCCAATACGAGCAATTCAGGCTAAAGCTAGTAGCTTCTTCCAACAAAGGGTTCAGTAAACAGAAGGTTCTTTCACCCTGTCCAGAAATGTATTCTCTGTGAAGGTTGTGTAACCGAAGGCAGGGCCGGCGGCCTGCCGCTACGAAAGCCAATACTCAGAAGGTGGTGCCAATGCAAAGGAAAGTGGTTTATTTTCACGTGTTTGCCTTCCGGAAGACGGGGACTCACGTCTCAAAGCCCATCCCCACCTCTCGGTGCAGGGAGAGGTTTTTATAAGGAGGGAGAGGGGAACAGGACAAAGAGATCCCGGGAGGGGGCTGCAAGTTTCTCTCCGTGCAGAGGAGCGCAGCCCATTCCTATAAGAAAGCAAGTGGTGGTCCAGTGTGCGCCTCCCTGGCCTAGTCCGTCTGGCCTGTCGCTTTGGCTTTACGGCATCCTGTTCCACAGCTAAAGGTCAGCTAACACCCCAGAGTGGGGATGCCTGGAGGTCTGAGTCTGTATCTTTTGAAGTTAGTTCGTTGGATTCTTATGCAAACACGCTACTCATCTGGAAGCTACACGTCAGTCATCTTCAGCACTGACAGAAACAATGTCAAAAGAGTGGTGGTGGGTTCCAGTTTCCCACAATTACAACTTTCCACTGTTACAGATCCCCCCTGCCAACCTTTCTTCCATTTCTATGGAAGTTAGAAGGCTTTAGTCAAAACATTTAAGAAAATTAGAAAAATTAGAAAATTAGGATCCAGTCTAGTTCATAGGTGAAAAATAAAATTTTAGAGACAATTCACTGAATTAGAGTTTAATATTTTTAACTGTGTATAATGGATTCTATTGAAACATAATTTTTCTCCTACAATCACCCTCCTTTTTGCCAAATCAAGACCAATTAATTTACTGTATTAGGTCCAGTTTCTATTTGACCTGATTATTTGCATAAACTCCGTGGGAGGAGCAACCGATTGTATAGGCTTTCCTACATATACTTTGCTGATATTACAAGAAATTTTTAGACTGAACTTTCATTAGCCTCTCAGGGCAAAGAGGCCAAGCCACACAAGTTTCATCAGGCTTTGTGGGCAATGCCTGTAAGTCTGGGTAAACTCAAGTTCTCCAGGTCCCCAAAATGTCATGGGGGCGCTTCCTTGCCATCTCCCAGGAAAGCAGCCTTTGCTCCTTGCCCGGAAAGACCGCAGGGAACCACGGGAATCCACAAGGACACAGCCCCTTTCTCCAAGGGGCTTTCCTCAGCTCCAAAGTCCATCTTCATTCCTTAAGCTTTTTTGCTGACTTGCGGAATCTAGGCTCATCTCTCTCAGACGTGACATTCCAGTCAAAGTCTTGGCTAAAAAATCCACAGTTGGAAACTGGAAGGAATCAGATATCTGTTGGATTCATGCAAATAAACATATTGCTGTGAAAAATAATGTACTCACTCACTAAGAATTTCCGGATTCTGAAGGGTTAGAGAAAAATGTGAATGTGTCAGTATTGCTACAGTTTACCAAATTGTGGCATGAAAATGATTTTTTTTAATCAATAAGTGTCACTTAATGTTACAAAATTCTTAACTGAGTGAATGATGGTCACATTTCTAGAACTTATGAGAAGTGCTTCTCAGAATTCCAGAATGCCTGGAGCTACCTACCCTAGAAATGATGCAAAATATTGTTTGAAAGAGTCTGGAATTTAGCTTTTTGGTATAGGCTTCCTTCTGCCAGATTGCTCTGCATTTGCAGGAGGTTACAATTTAATTTACAATGAAAGACTTAGAAGCACAGAACTGTGGCCGTGCCAGACGGAAAGGAAGCCAGTGGCGGGCGCTGGTCCTGTGCTCTCCGCATCAACGGCAAGACCCACGTTATTTGTTGAAAGGTCCTGAGTTGGTTTTCCCTGTTTTGTTTGTAGTGCCCTTGAAGGCCGTGTGTTTGGATCCTGGCTTTGTTTTGTAACCTGTTTCATGGTGTTTGTGCCTGTGGTGTGTTTATTTGACAGTCCCTGTGGATCCCTGGTATGAGCTCATCAAATCCACTATGTGTTGGTAGTAGGTCCTGTGACCACCTGTCTGTGGACTCAGCTCTCTAAGCCCTTTAAGCCTGGAAGGCTAAGCGTGTTTGACCTGGCTCGAAAAGGCGTGTCTGTATAAATTTTTAACATTCTTATACCTTCCCATGAAGGAAGAGTTCTTAAATTTAATGTCTACTGGGTCTTGTTTAGTAGGTGTTCTGTGCTTTTACATCATTTTGTAATATTTGTGCCTAGTGAGTCCAGAGATGTTCGGAGTGTGTGTGCTGGCTTATCTCAGGGCCGAGCGACTCGCGGGAATGTCAGCTGTCTTGCTTTCCAGGCGTCTGGCCGGCGTTCGGAGTCTGGCTTATCCCCGTCCGCCTCTTCCGAGGCCCCAACCACAAGCCCTCCGAGGGCCCCGAGCCCCCACACTGGGCTGTGCTGGGGGCTCCCCTAGGCCTCTCGCCCCTACGAACTCAGAGCCTCTTTCCATTTAAAAAGTTTTGCTGCTGATCACTTCTGAAAAACATCCAAAAGGTACATTTTATTTTTATTTTTTTAGTAATTAAAGTTACAATGCTTAAGAAAAATACAGAAACGTACAGTTCTGGGATATCTTTATAAATGTACTTGTATGTTACTCGAGTAGCACATGAATACATCGTTCGTGTGAAAATGTACGCAATCCTGAAGTGTACAGAGTGAAACGTTCCTCTGTAGAGGTTATTGTACTCGACGGGAGGGCGAGCGCATGAAAACTCGGTAGATGCTGAGAAATGGGCCAAACTGGCCTCCAGCAGTCCGTCCTCACGTGGACACCGGTCCCTTTCAGAAGGACACGTCTCCGTAAGTCTTTACCACTTTGATAGGTGGGGAAAAGGCATTTCATGTTCATTTGCACTTTTCTGATCATAATGGGGTTGACTCTGTATTTTGTTGGGCTCTTTTCTGTGACATGAAACAGAAGTCACGTGGCGCTTTCGAGCGGTACCTGGCTCCTCCGGGGGGCGGGACGGGGGCGCTCGCCCCAGGCGGCGTGCGGGCGGGGGTTACCCGGTTCACTGTGCTGGGAGCGCGACCTCGGCCAGAAAGTGCCAAGCACCGACCACCAGGTTCCTTGCGCCCTGCGCCGCTTTCCTCTCGCAGGTCGGGACGCAGGTCACCCACCTATTTGGGCCGAGGTCTCACACGGTGCATCGGATGCACCTGCCTGCTCGCCATTCTGGGGCTCACCCCGCACCTGGCGGTCCCATCCCCCAGGGTCCCGCCGCCCACACACGAGAAGCCGCTCAGCCTAGATAGGGGGCCGCGGGGGGCAGCTCTCTGCGCCCAGTGACCACCGGGGCCCACCCCGGCCTGTCGGCGGCGCGTGCACGACCGGACACCCGGGTGCCCCAGCGGCGCCTGCGGATGCAGCGAGGCCCCGCGCGTGGGTGGACCGCGCTCCAAGGACATTGAGGTCACCGGCCTGCGGCGTATCCTTTCTGGGCGAGTCGGCCGCCTACGGGTCTCTTCCTGCGACAGTGTCTCAAGCCCCCGGCGCCCCCGCCCCCAGCCGACTGTGGGCATGCGCACTGACCCGCTTAGCGTCCCGCGGCCGTTGCCATGGGGACCGGAACCCGGGCGCCCCGCCCCCAGCGCCAGCGCCCCGCGGACAGGGCCGCGCCCCAGGCCGGGTGAGGGGGTCGGCTGGGATGGGGGCGGGGAGGCCGTGGGGGCGGGGCCTCGTCCTGGGTGGCCCGGGCGGGGCGGGGCCTGGCTGCGGGGCGGAGTCCCCGTGTGGGGGCCGGGGGCCTGACCCTGGATTGGCCCGGTTGGGATCGGGTCCGAGGCCTGACCTTTGGGGAGCGGGGTCCAGGACGACGGCTGTGGGCTCTGTTGGGGGCGGGGCCCCCCGTCCCGAGTGGAGGTGGAGACCCGCGGTGGTCGGAAGCCTGGCGGGGTAGGGGGCGCAGGGCGGGTCCGGGTCCGGGAGGGTGATGTGGCCCCGCCCGCTCGTCCCCGCCCGTCCCCGCCCCCCTCGCCGCGTCCCGGCCCAGCAGGAGCCGCCGCCCGAGCTTCCGCGCGCTGCGCCGGGCCGGACAGGGGCGCAGGGACGCACGGACGCCGGAACCCGGCCGGAGCATGTGGAAGCTGGGCCGCGGCCGGGTGCTTTTGGACGAGCCCCCCGAGGAGGAGGACGGCCTGTCTGGGGGGCCGCCGCCCGACTCCGACGGCGCCGCGGCGCAGGTGAGGGGCGCGCAGGTGGGGGGCGCGCAGGTGAGGCCGGGGCCGCGCTGACGGTGACGCACAGGTGAAGTTGCGCAGGGCGGCATGCAGGAATGGGGGCGCACAGGTAACGGTGCGCAGGTGCGGCCTGGGCCCCGCGGCCCGTTAGGATCCAGGATCCGCCGCCGTCGTCCGTGTTGCCCACTCCCACGCGGGGTCGGGAACGCGGGCGAGGGGACGGGGCACCTGCGACGCCGGCGCGTGGCCATGGCCTTGCTGCTGCGGTGGAGGCTGCGCGGGACCTTGGCAGGTCTCCCACGCGGGGCGGAACAGCGGTCAAGGCCTGGGTCGCTGGGAGCTGCGCGCGCCCGCCCGCGGGACCAGAAAGCTCTCGGCCACCGCAGTAGCGTGCCAAGTGGACGAAACACTTGTTTGGATAAGAGCTATTTCCTTTTCTTAAACCTTTGATTGTCTGGAGGAAGAAGGCAGATGACCTTTCTCCAGAAAATGGAGACACCGGCCCTGCAGGTTCGGAGACATGCTTGGAATGCTCAGAATCTGTCCACTTAAGGAGGATCCCAGGTGGTTCCTGTGTGCGTCGCCTACGCGCCCCCTCTCGCCCCCCACCTTTTTTTCCGACGCGCATTCGCGTATTCATTCCCTTTCTTGAGCTCCGGAATTCAGGTCAGAAATCCAGGGCTCTCTTTTGAAGGTAGTCAGAAAATTTATTTTTTGATAAATGTTTGGAACCTGTTACTGTGCGTAAAGCTGTTGCGGAAGTTAGTGATGATCCTTCTTAGGACTTGTGAGGGATTCACGGGTCGTTTCTGTTAACCAATGAATGCGATTAAGCCTTTAAATAAGGTTCCTGTCTAAACTCCTTTCAGAAATTACTTTTTGAGAGTAGTAGTGCTTACCGGAGTTTTTTATCTTTTAAATCTCAGAATGTAATGATAAGAATTTATGTGTGGTTACAGAGTTAGTTAATATTCTAAATAACTAATGTCGATCAGACATAAGCAATATTACTCTTGGATGAACTCTTTAAATTTTTAAATCGATCCTCTTGCATTCTGCTTCTCTCTCTCCTGATGAAGCCTAAAAGCGTGTGCTTTTTCCTCTGAGGTTTTATTTTGAACGATTCCTAACGAAAGGAGGCAGCCGAAGAAGAGGAGATTGAACAGCAGCGTGTGCTGCAGCTCGACTATGCTGTCGGTCGCGCATTTCCGAGAGCTCTCCCTGGTCTTCCGGTTTGCAGAGTTGTCTATACTCTTCTGCTGAGTCCTTTTTGTGTGCGTTTTATAGATTATTTTTTAGGTACCCAGCAAAATTGAGTGGGAAATGCAGAGTTCCCATGTACCGCCACAGGCACAGCCTCCCCCACCGCGACCCACCCCATCCGTGGGGATCAGCGAACCTCCTCCGATGGCCTCCGGAGCCCCGGTTTACCTTAGAGTAGGTTTTGACAAATGGAACATGAAGTGTATCCAAGATTATAATGCCACATAGTTTCACCGTCCTAAAAACCTCCTAGTTCTACTTATTCATCCCTCGCCCACCCCTGCAACCCCTGATCTGTCACTGTCCCCATAGTCTCGCCTTTCCCAGGATGTCACTGGGTTGGAATCACACAGTGTGTGTGCAGCCTTTTCAAACTGGCTTTTTCACTCAGTCACATGCATTTCCGGCTCCTCTGCGTCTCTCATGGCCCGAGAGCTCATCGTTCTTGGTGCTGATAACATCCCACTGTCCCGATGGACCACAGTTTATCCCCCACCCACTGAAGGGCGTCTTGGTTGCGTTCGTGTTTTGGCCACTCCGGGTGAACCTGCTAGAGACGTGCGTGCAGGTGTTTGTGTGGACATCAGTTTTCAACTCGGATACATACCGAGGAGCTACTGCTGGGCTGCATGACAGAATTAGGTTTAATTTGTGAGAAACCAGCAAACTGTCTCCCTAACCAGCTGCCCCGCCTGCGTTCCCACCTGCCGACCTGCGTCCTCACGCAGCGCGGGGTGTAGTCAGTGCCTGGGTGTCGCTCCCATGGGCGTGTAGTGGTCTCATTGTGGTTTCAGTTTGCGTTTCCCTGATGACAGATGACGTGGGGTCTCTTTTCATGTGCCCACTTGACACCTGTACGTTCTTTGGTGAGGTGCCTTGAAAGATCTTTTGTCCCATTTGTTAATTGAGTTGTTTGTTTTCTCATTGTTGAGTTTCAAGGGCTCTGCTTCTGTTCTGGATCGCAGCGCCGCATCAGATGCGCCTGTTCCATATAGTTTCCCCTGTGGCTCATCTTCGTCGTCTCTTGACAGTGTCCTTTTCAGAGCAGAAGGTTTTAATTTCAGTGAAGTCCAGATTATCAGTTATTTCTTTTGTGGATTGTATCTTTGGTCTTGTGCTTAAAACGTCTTCACCGCCGGCCGAGTCCTCTGGACTTTCTCCTGTTGTCTTCTAGAAGTGAGATTTGATGGACTGCGTTTTACGTTACTTTATTAAGGTTGTCCATAGTTTAAAGCCTTGAAAAAAACTTTTCTATAGAAAAACAGACTTTTAAAGATTTTATTTATTTATTCTTAGAGAGGGGAAGGGAGGGAGAAAGAGAGGGAGAGAAACATCCATGTGTGGTTGCCTCCCAAGTGCCCTGTCCTGGGGACCTGGCCCACAACCCAGGCAGGTGCCCTGACTAGGAATTGAACCAGCGACCCTTTGGTTCGCAGGCCAGCACTCAATCCACTGAGCCACATCAGCCAGGACGAAAAACAGATTTAAAACAAAATTATTGTGACAGGTTAGTCATAGTCTAAATTTAGTTAATTCCTTCGAGAGGACTGGTCTTTCTAAAAGCCAGTTTCTCTTAGAAATAAATTGGATAATTCATGACAAGTCTGCTATAAAACTTCTGCGGACAAAGTTTTATGTCAAAGTTGAAAGAAAGATGAACTCACTGAGTGTGTTGCAGTCAGTGTCTCCTCGGAAGGTGTTCTCAGCGCTCATCTTCAGACTTCCTGCCCCCCACCCCAGACGCGCTGGCCGGGGCGCGCCCGGCCTCACTCTGCCAGGGTATTCCGCTTGCACGCAGGTCGGGTGTGCTCGACTTCCCTGAAAACCAGGTCACACAGCTGCAATCTGTGTTGTTTTTAAAAAGAAAAAATGGCTTAATGTCAGGTTCTAATAAGTTTGAAATGTGGGGCATTCAGAATCATTGGGATTAAGGAATACTTAATTGCTGCAGAACTGTAATAGTTTTAACACTGTAGAAAACAAATTTCTAGGAGTCTTCTTAGACTATTGAACTTTTTTTGTCACAAATAGACATCTATTTTGTGTTAAAGTAAAACAGTGAGGTTTATAGGTGAAGCCGTCGTTGCAATTATTTAATAACAGAGAAACTGACAAGTTTGAATGAGTCTCATGTTTACTTAAAAAAACGAAGCTGCTGTGCATATGGTAGAAGCTCTTTGGGTGTTAAATGTTAGGTCTCAACTTCTTTTCCATGGGAAGTATTGTTACATTTTTTGTACAGCTACTCATGAGACATTTGTGTGCACACGTAAGTCTGTGCTTTAAATCGCACACGTGCTTTCCCACCGCAGACGCTGACCCTGTCCCCCTCAGCAGCATGTATAACAGAGCACCGCGGTCCTAGTGCCGAGGCAGGACAGGCCATCGTGCAGGCTGTGAGCAAACACCGGTGCCAAGCGGGGCCTCCTTGGGCCTCTTCGGCTGGTCCCTGAGGTTGCTGTCCCCCACCCCCACCCCCACTCTCAGCCTTCTGTGCGGCGCAGAGGGGCTGTGAAAGGCACCCGGAGGTCTGACGCCGGCACCGCGGGCCCCAGCGGCTTCGGGCTGGGGTGCACCGGGATTCAGCAGCCTTAGATTAATGCCTTGAAAAGCACACCTCCGAGAATTTTTGGCATATTTTCATGTTAACATTTTAAAAGGTTTAGACATATTCCATAGGCATTCCCCCCAAAACAACCCTGGGACCATTTCATGTGTTCTTTGCCTTGCTTCAGAGACCGAAGAACCGGAAGTGGTGGGCCTTCCTTTGGGTCACACAGAACCACCCTTGCCGGGCGCTGTGGGCTGCGGGTGGAAGTGGCTTCAGGGCAGGGTGCCCAACCTTCGGGCGTCTCCGGGCCACACTGCGGGTCCCGCCGTGTCAGCGGAGCCCTGGGCCCCGGGAGGGCCGGCAGACAGGGGCAGCCCCGGCCGATTCCCCTCTCCCTGGTCTGAGTGTATCACTCTGTGTAACCTACCCCTGAAGAGGCCACCTTAAGTGCTGAGATTGAAGGTGCAGTGCCTGAGGCTCTAAAGTCCTAATTGATAAGATGCATTTTTACTGGTGTTTTACAGGAGCTTAAGGTAGCAGGACTTCAATAGTCATTAAAATATGGCACCGATCATCGCCTTCGAGTGAGGTGACCAGGTTTCACTGTAGGGATCAAACTGAGCAGAGCCTGACTCGGACCCGCCAGCCTAAGGCTGCGGTCGCCTCTGCTGAGCTCGCCTGGCTGGGACCTCCTGCCCCTGGGCTCCTGGCGGTGACTGTGCGCACCTGCGCTTATTGTCGAGGCTGAGGCGAGGAGGGACCGTGGGTGCGCAGCTGGAAGAGGGGCCAGCAGGTTGGACTCCTAGGAGAGGCCAGGTGTCTACCGGGAGGTTAGTTCGGTGTCATCCTCTTGCAGATGGGGTACAGCGCTCCACATGGACTTTGGTTGTCGGAACCGAGGGGCAGACATTTAGTGATTCTGGCTTCCGAAAGGCGCCTGGGTCCTTTTACGAGCGGGGGCGGCACTTAGAGCAGGTGCGGGAAGCACTGTACTAGCAGAGCGTTTGTGGGTCATTGCTGGTCCTCGCGGTGGCCCTGAAAGTCGGCACAAGTGCCCCCGCTTCTGTGTGGACTCGGTACCCCGTCCCAGCGGAGGTCAAGGCGGCCCCCTGCCCACGCTGTCCACCGTCACTGCAGCTACACGCTCTGCAGTCTGAGTGTCTGAGTTTCACATTTGGCGCTTTCTGTTTGAGATTTTCCTGTCTCCAGCGACCCCCCAGCTTAGTGCTGCAGTAGCGCCCAGCTGCCCTTGGGGCAAGAAGCCTGGGCGTGTCTGATGGAGAAAACACGCAGCTTCGTTCAGGCCCGAGTTACGGTGTGTTGGGCACGAGTTCAGTGCTCGTGAGGCAGCATAAATATTAAATAAGGTGTCTGTGTCCGTAAACACAAACGAAACAGGTTACTATTGACTGAGTGACGAGAACTTTGTGACCAGAGGTTTGCAGGGCACGGACCCTGTGTGTCCCATGGCAGCTGTGATCCAGTGTTTTGTTAACTCCGTGTTTGTGATACTGCTGCCCCACTAATTAGACTCAACTGTTCTTAGTCTCAGGCACTTGGAGCAGTTAGAGAACTTTGTGAAGCTGTGTAGCCAGTCACAAGAATTCGAACCCACGTTTGTCAGTTTCAAATTTTTGCTGCACTGTTTCTCTTACCTTATAGATTATGATAAACTTGTGATTTTACTTTTCTTCGTTTGCTAAATATTTACATTTTGTATTAAAAAATACTAAGGCTTCAATAGTAGGTGCCATAGAAAAGCATCAATAAAATTGTGTTTTGGCTCCAGTTCCAGTGTAACCAGGACTGCGGCTTACGTGCACTCCCCGCTGCACACAGTGCACTCCCGAGCACGTGGCTAGAAGCCTTCCTGCGGGCGGAGGCGGGCGTGAGGGGTGGGCAGCGCCCCTGCCTCTCTTCACATGCCTGCTCTCCAGCTGAGCTACCGAGGGGCCGCGGGGTGGGGATCAGACAGCTGTGGAGGAAAGGTGCTGAGTGGGAGGAGGTGGCAGGGCCGGGCTTTGGGGGCAGGGGCCCCAGTGCACCTGGATGACGGAGCACAGCAGCTGGTGGGCAGGCTGCGTGGGGCTGTGTTTGTCACCTTAGTTCCTTGGGGCTGGGGTTGCAGGGACCCCTTTGAGAGAGACAGCCGGTCCCCCCACATCAAGCTTCAGTGAGTGCTCCGCAGCCCTTTCCTGCACCCCGCACCCTGCACCAGCTCTGGGCCAGTTCTGGCCGGTTTCATAAGGAGCCACACACGCTGTCCTCCTGCACGCGAGTGGCAGGTGGCGGCCACCTTCCACCCCGTGAGGATGGCGGCGGCGGGGACGACGGGAGCAAGATGAGGGGTTAGCTGCCTGACCTTGTTTGGCACTTGACTGCTCTCCTGGACTTGGGAAAAGAGAAATAGATGCTCCGGTTTCTCATCTTGTTGCGTCGTGTTCCTGTAGCAAACTTTATTATGACCAACATGCTGTATCACACAGCCACCCCGGTGGCGTCGCCAGAAAGTCCCCATCTCCTGTACAAATTACTTGCACTTCACAGTAATACCTGGTGTGATTTAATGTTTCCTTGTAACTTCTTGTATCTGTTTTTAGATCTTGGACAGGTATTGTGCTATAGCTGATACTAAGAATTCAAAATACTTATGTTAAAGTCAATAAGATACGAGAGAACATAGAGAACTAAATGAAATCAGTAAAGTAACACATGAACAAAATGTAAACATCAACAAAGAGATAGTAGTAAAAAGAACTAAAATTCTGGAGCTGAAAGATACAAAACTAAATTAAAAAAATTCTCTAGGGAGCTTCAGCTGCAGACTCAGTCAGGCAGAAGAAAGAAGCAGCAAACATGAAGACAAGTAATTTGAAATTATCGAACCAAGAACAAAAAGAAAGAATGAAGGACACACGGAGCCTCAGAGACTGTGGAGAAGCAGATGCATGAGGGAGAACCAGGTGCGAGGAAGGATCTGGAGGCTGGGAGGAGGCGGGGCAACGTGCAGGGCACAAGGTCACATGCTCCGTGGGGGACCTGGAAAGGGAATCACTTTGGCATTTCAAACAATGTGCAGGGCTCACTGAGGCACAGGGAAGCCTTTCTTTTGGTAAAGAAGTTTCATGGCTGGATTGTGTTTACCCACCCTGACCTGCCCACGGAGGAATTTGTGATCAGATCACCCTGGGACGTTATTTTCAGTGAAAAAGTGCAAACCTTTACAGAGTTTTTGTAAACATATTCGAGCCAAACAGAGGCTATGCCTGGAAGCAAGATCTCAATCAATAATGTGACCTCATGTGTAGAAAAGTCAGAAGAGTCCACAAAAAACTTGTTATAACTAGTGAACAAATCAGAAAAGTTGCAGGATTTAAAAAAAACAGCTGTATTTCCATACACTGCTTTGAAAATCTGACAAGGAGATTCAACAAGGAGATTAAGAGAACAACCCAAGGAGGCAGAAAAGTTGCACATTGAAACTGGAAGATGTTAAAGACACAAGTAAGTGGAAAGACATCTGTGTTCACAGCGTCTGCTTAGTGCTACAGTAACGTCCACACCACGGAAGGGGTGGCCAGACTTGTGCCGTCCCCGTCGAGATCCCAGGGAAGCCATCCCAACACGCGGGCGGCGTGCAGAGCGGCCCTCAGCAGCCACAGCGTTTGCCTTGAGACGAAGACACAGCTGGAGGCCCCGCAGCTCCTGAGCTAAACGCGTGTTAGAAACCACAGGACAGCCCAGCACAAGGACAGGCACACAGCCTGGGGGACCAAGCAGAGCCCAGAAATAAGCCCTCCTGTCCACAGTCACGTGGTCTGTGACAATGGCCGAGAACACACTGTGGGGAAAGAACAATCTCTTCAGCAGGTGATTCTGGGAAGACGGGGCGTGCATCCCCAAAAGCGTGAGGCTGAGCCACACGCTATCCCGTCTGCAGGCGTCAACTCGGGATGAAGGAGTGACCCAAATGCAGGGTGGCCGCTGTCAGAAAAACAGCCAATGACGAGCATCGCACCGACGTGGAGACACTGGAGCCCTGGGCACCCGTGGAGGGAATGTGAGATGGTGCGGCTGCTGTGGGGAAGCGGGATGGAGGCACGTCGGGAAACGGCCACGTAGCCCCGCGGCCCCATTTTGGGCACATTTATACCTGAAAGTTGAAAGAGCTGTCTTGCCCATCAGAGGATGAACGGAGGAAGAAAATGTGGTGCATGCACAGGATGGAACATTATAGGAAGAGAGAAGTGGATGGACTTTTCCATTGGCTTCCAGCAGCTGGTGGTGCTTCTCGGTCTGAAATATTTCTCATAAAAACATTCCTGTGTCTTGGAGTTTGGTTGGCAAAGCAATGGATTGTGTTTCTTCGTTGAGATTGCATTTCCCAGGTTCTCGGACACGAGAGGCGTCCAAGCGTCCTGGCCCGAAGTCCACTGTGGCTGCCGCCGCCCGACGTGCAGGGGTCTGCCTGAACGACAGAGGCCTGGCCTGCAGCCGGAGGCCCAGCCCCGCGTGCTCTGCCCCACGGGCTGCCCCGGGAACGCTGGGGTCTTGACGGGGTGCTGAGCCACCCAGGGGGCTCCACCCTAATCACCTGCTCACAGCCCTGCCGCCTCCTACTGTCCACGGGGGGCAGGGCTGGGGTGGCACAGACGGTTGCACCAGCCCAGCCTTCGTGCCGCGAAGAACGAGGTTCCCCCTGCTCAAAGCGCCCCCCGCTGGCACTGGTGCCCACGGGTAAAGCCCATCAGCACGGACGTCCCCCGGCAGCGTGTGCGTGGGTCCGTGTGGGACGGTCCGCGTGTGTGGGGTTCAGTCCTTGTCAGTCCCTCCAACGTGCTCGGCGAGGCACGGCCAGGCCGCAGCATCGGGGCCATTGGCTGCATTTATGGCATTTGATTTCAGGTTAGTGAGGCTCTCTGCATGGATTAACGAGTGTGTTTTCATCAGGCATACACGATTGTAGGAAGGTTATAATTTATATTTGTTGCATAAATGTCAAGTCATCATTTAAGAGTTTAATTTTTATTTCAATGAGAGTTTGTTAAAAAATTTGTTGTGGGAAGTAAAAATTCCCTTTTGCACACTGTCCAGATCCTGTTCCAAGTAAGTAATTAGCACCATTAATATACGGTTTGCAGTTTGGTTTTCAAGTGGGTATTTTACAAGGACACAAGGTAGACGTTTTTTAGATGATTCAAAATGTAGCTTAAAAGCTCTGAACAGACTTGTCACGTATGTGACACGTGCAGAAGCAAAGAGCAAACTCCTGCAGCTCCCTGTCGCTGCTTCTGAGTGCCGGTCTCTGCTCTTGGAAGTTAAACGGCCCCGAATTCTGTCCAGTGACCATTCTTCAGGAAATGACGCGGGACAGGAACTCAGTCAGCCAGGGACACTTCCCGGACGGACAGGTCCTGGGTGGCTGGAATGATGACTCTCACTCCCGAGAGGACGTGAGAGTTGGGGGCCTCAGACAGGACTGAGTGTGTGAACGCCATGGGACTGGGTCCCTCGCCACTGGGGGCCCGACCTCCTGACACTGTTCTTGCTTCAGGACGCTGCCTCCCATGGTTCAACAGGGGAAGGAAAACCAGAGGAACACGGACAGGTCCCCCAAACACGGAGTCTCCAGCAGGAGGAAGGGACCCGAGGAGCCCTGCGGGCTTTCACAGGCCAGCCTGCTCATAGCACCTGGCAGCTGAGGGGTCTCACGCAGCGAGGCGACACGGGCCCTCATGGAGCCAGGCGGGGCGGCACTGCTGCCTGGACACTGCTGAAGTGACAGATGACCAGGTCAACAAAGACCCCTTTGTGCCTCTCAGGCCACCGTGCCTCCGCCCGCCTCGGGAGCAGGGCTTTCGTCTGCCTGACACATTAAAATTGCAGACGACCTGAGACCTGAGACGGAAGCGGAGCCGTCTGGGTGCCGGGTGTTTTCTCCTAGAAACGAGAAGCTACTTTCCATGTCCACAGAGCCTGGTGTTTTCTTTCCTTTTGCCCATTTTCCTACTTGGCCTTTTATTGTTTTATAAATCTTTTGATGCTGAGGATATTGGAATTTTATCATTATATATTGAAACTTCCCCTGGTATTCTGCTGGGGTTTTGCTGGCGTTTTTCACATTCACAAAGAGCCATAAAATTTGTGATTAAAAGAAGCAGCCCCTGAGGTGGCCCTCCCCACCGAGACCTGGCTCTCACGTTGTCATTTAACGTCTCAGCCGCTTCTCCACACCCTTGGCTTCATGTCCCCCGGGCTGGTGCTTGTCTTCCCTGGGGGCAGGATGAGGCTGTGGGAGCGGCTCCCTCTGCTCAGGGTGTCAGGGCCAGGTTTGGGGGCGCGCGCTTCCCGTGGCCTCAGAGAAGGGGCGCACGGTGGCTTTCCCCAGCACCTGGAAGGCGGCTTCAGCCCGGCCTCGGGGCCCGGCAGGTGCTTGCTGGTGAGCCGGGTCTCCCGGTGGCTGGGGCGAGAAGCCTGGTTTTCTCACTGCTTTTGCATCTGCGATCCCCCTGGAGTTCTGGCTGTGGGCCCCATGCGGCCACTCCAGGTCTGTCTCTAACTCTGGAAGATTCTCAGCATTCTCCTGCTTTTCCCGTGAGAGTCGTATGAGCCATGTTAATGTGCCAACTGTCCGGTAGCCATGCTTTCGTTTCCATCCAGTGACTTTTCTGTGTTACCTGCCGCCAGTCACTTCTCACTACTCAGTGAATTCTGACTCCCGGGCTCCAGGCTGCCCCGGCGAACCCCCTCTTCCCTGCTTCCTCCACGTGGGACGAGGGGTCGGACCACCTCCAGGGGCCGGCCACTGGCTTCATATCCTCGGGCCTTGGTGGCGTCCCTCCCCTCGTAGCATCCCCGCGCCCTTCCCCCGAGACCAGTGTCCTGGGAGAGACGGCCCGTCCTGCGCTGGACCCCCACCTGGGAGTTCCTTCCACACACGGCAGCTGTTTGAAGTTAGACATGGTTAGAAGTGAGTTACCTTCTCTTCGGTGCATCTAGAATTGCCCAATTTGTGTCTCCCTGAGAGAACTGAGAGTCACTCAGACCCTTTTCAGTCTCTGTGACTCCAGTGAGGGACGCTGGTCGGGAAAGCTGTGGCTGTGACACACAGCTTGAGGACGGCACCCCTTTGGTAGACAACCCCCCCCCCAGGGCTGGGACTGCACGTCTGTACCCCAAATTCACATGTCGCCTCTCACCCTGTCTGGTGGGTCAGGAGGCGGGACCTGCGGAGGCATCGGGCTGTGACGTGCAGCCCCGGGTGCCCCCGTGAAAGTCCCAGTGGGGGCTTGCCTGGCCCCAGGAGGACACGAGGGACATCTGTGAACCAGGAAACCGTCACCGGACTCCAGATCTGCACGCATGTAGATCTGGCTTTAGCCTCCAGGACTGTGAGGAACAGATGGTTGGTTCAACCCCAGGCTGTGGTCTATTTGTCATAACAGCCAAACTACTGACTGAGACACATGGTACGAAATTTAAAACCTGCAGAGCAGCAAACAGTGGAAGTCTGTTCGTCTGCCCTCCCTCCCCGTTCTCTCCAGCGGACTCTGTGCATGAACAGAGGGGGTTCGTGTAGGCACACAGGGCACCACAGATGAGCTCACGTGCCCCGTGCGCATAAGCGAGCACATGCAGGCCGTGAAGTGGGCGCCCGTGTCCAGTGCCCTGCGTCTGCACGCGGCACGGACTGTGGGCACCGGGCGCCTGGGATTTGTGGCGCAGCCCCCGGTCGCTTCCTGGCAGTGCCTGTGGCCCAAGCTCACTCCCCGCACTCCGGCGAAGACACACCGCGGGCTTGCCCCTCTGCTACGGGCCAGGGTGCTGCTGCCCTTTGACCCCGAAAAGCGTGTTTTCTTGCTCACAGGCTCTGAACAGGGACATCGCTCTCCCTTCCGTTAGCTGAGATGATTTGGAGCTGTCAGATGAGTATGGTGTTTAAAAGAAAAGCTGTAAACATTGTTGAACAAGTGACCAAAAAGACCAAGTAACCAAAGTTTAATTGGCTGTGGATCAAACACATTTTTCATGTTTTTAGCCATGACTGTAGACGTGTCCGTCAGGAGCGCCATGTCACAGCAAACCACACCACAGGCTAGC
>PVJD01014720.1:0-27930 GCA_004026545.1 Mormoops blainvillei
AGAAAAGCTTCAAAACAACTTAAACCTGCCAAAACTAATCTAGTTCTAGTCACACTGTAATTTGGACCTCCAATCCTTATTCACGTCTCCTGGAAGAGAGTGACAGGGGAGATTTATTACCAGTCTGTCTCCTTGGAAATAGATCTTAGGCAACTTTAGCCTTGGGCTGACTTTCACAAACTAAGGCAACAGGCTAAATCTTATAATGATGCAGCAGAGAACGGTTCTACAAAGAAAGCACCAGAATTTTTCTAAAAATAACACAATGGAAACGGGTCTGTTGCTCTGTGAGATACACTGTATATGAAGGACAGCCATTTCCTACCATGCTGAAGAAGTTTTAAGTAGCAAAAACTGAAAAAAGAAAATACCCGCAATGTTACCATATTGATTTTGGCAAGTCTGACAAACCTTAAGGAAATTCTGATGTGGCACTAATGGCTGTCCTCATGCATCACCAAAAGAAACTGACAGACAACCCCCCGTGCCCCTGCTGCGTGGCCTCGGGCCCACCGCCCAACCTGTCTAACCTGGCGTCTACTGAGTGTGGGCAACCACGTACCTGTTTCATACGTCACTAGATAAAACCACATGAAATAAAACACATAAAATGATGGGAATTTCTATTATTTATTATTTAATAAAAATTTGGCTAACTAGAGCAATTTTCAGTGTGGTGACTAATGGACAAAGCTATACAAAAAAATGTAGGCTGTCTCAAAAATACAAAGACTATTTTTGGTGGTAAGTAATGTAGTTAAGGCTGCCAAAGTATTTCTAAAAAATATACTTTGAGGCAAAGCATTGTGAAGCTTAAGATGATAACACATTCATCAGGAATATATTAAGTACTCTATATGCTTATGCATATAATAAATATTTTCAAAATATATAGAGCAAAATGGACAGAATGATATTTGGGGTAGTAAAGACACAGTTGACTCTAGAACAATGTGGGGTTAAGGGGTACTGACCCCTAGTCAAAAATTCACGCACAATTTCTAACTCCCCCAAAACTCAACTACTAAACAGCTTACTGTTGACTAGAAGCCTTACCAACAACATAGTAAACAATTAACTCACGCTCTGTATGTTATATGTATCATGTGCTATGTTCTTACATTAAAGTTAAGCTAGAGGAAAGAGGCTGTTATTAAAATCATAAGGAAGAGAAAGGGCACTCACAGCACCGGACATGTTTAGGTAAAAAATGTATATAAATGGACCTGCGTGGTTCAATCTGTGCTGTTCCAGGGTCACCTGTCCCCGCTATGGTGTCACAGTGAAGGTGACCACAGTATGAAGTATGGTGATAATGACAGGTTAGATCAGCTCATCAGCTGTAACAGATGCACCACTCTGGTGTGGGATATGGATGATGTGGGGGGTGTATATGTGTAGGGCAGGAGATATACAGGAAATCTCCATACCTTCTCTTTAATTTTTCTGTGAACCTAAAAATGATCTAAGTAGACTTAATAATTTAAAAAATTAGGAGGGGAAAAAATGATATAGTCATGATCCTGGAGGAAGATTTTTACCTGTCAATTATTGCTAGGTCAAACACATTGATCATAAATAAAAAATATAAACAATACAACTTAAAGATTGACTTAAGAGATTTGTATGAAAATTCAGACCATATTAGAAAATATATAATGTACTCAAGCACAAATAAGACATTTCCAAAAAGTGATGACACAGGAAACCATAAAATAAATATCAGCACTTTGCAAAGAATCAGTAACAGTCAGACTAATTCGGTATCAATTATAGACAGATGACTAACTCCCTTGCGAAGGTTTAAAAATTTTAAACTAGACTTCTAACTAGTAGTCAGTCAATGACAAAATGACAATGGGAATTAACTACATTAGAAATATATTGTATTAAGCCCTGGCTGGTGTGGTTCAGTGGATTGAGCACCAGATTGAGAAGCAAAGAGTCGCCGGTTTGATTCCCAGTCAGGGCACATGCCTGGGTTGCAGGCCAGGTCCCCAGTAGGGGGTGCACGAGAGGCAACCACACATTGTTGTTTCTCTCCCTCTCTTTCTCCCTCCCTTCCCCTCTCTCTAAAAATAAATAAATAAAACCTTTTAAAATAATATTTTGTATTAAATCATGGAAGGTAGCTAAAGCATGGCATCACAAATTTAAAATCACAGCATAAAAATTTAAATGCACATTAGATAAGACTGAAACTGAATTAGCTAAATGTCTGCCTTAATAAACTGAAGAGAAAAAAAACAGAAAGAGAGGAAGGAGAGAATAATAAAAAAGACAGAAATTAATGAACTAAAACAAACAAAAAAGAAAGGATAAACAAAGTTAACATTGGTTTGATGACAATACTAAAAAAATAGCCAAATTCCTGCCATGATTAATAGAGAAAAAAATGAAAGACGATATTAGGAATGAAAAGGACATAACTACACATTTAGCAGGATTTGATAGATAAAAGAAGGCTATAAATAACTTTATGCCAATAAACCTGAAAACTTGGATTCAAAGCATAAATTTGTAGGAAATTACAATTTAGCAAAGCTTACTTAATTACAAAAGAAGGCCCCCAAACTCCTACATGTATTAAGGAATCAGTCATTTAAAAAATCTTCCCACAGAGAAAATAATAGACTCTGAATGGTTTTATAGATGAATTCTGACAAAGTTTCAAGGAACAGATTATTATAATTGTATAAAAGTGCTTGTACAGAAGCGAAAGAGGAGCACCCGAGAGCTCGCTGCATGACCCAGTGTGTGCTTAATACCAACACCAGCAAAGAACACGACGACCAAGAAAAATCACAAGGCCTCGCCCACAGACACAGGTGCCAAGTCCCCTGCACAAAAAATATGAGCAAACTAAAGCCGGCACTGTATTAAAAAATAAGTTAGGGCCAAGGTGGTTTAACGTTTAACATGAATATTCCCTACGTTAAGAGATCAAGAGAGCAATCCAGTTACCTCGAAAGACTCATACAACATCTGATAAACGGTGATACCTATTCAAAATTTAAAAATTAGCAAACTAGAAACAGGAAGGAATTTCCTTTTCCTGAGATCCAATAAACATCTACAACAAACGTCTTTCTTTATGATAAAACAGTGGAAACATTTCCTTTAAAATCAAAATAAAGGCAAATATTGCCCATCTCACAGTTTCTTCTAGTAAGTCGAGTAGGGCAAGAAAAAAAAGAAAACGACTAAATAAATTAAAAAGGAAAAATGAAACAGTCATTACCTACAGAAGTAACTGTCTAATTAAAATGTTAAAAATTCTATAGACAAGTTATTACCACTAAAGAGAAAGTTTAGCAATGTTGTTGAAAATAAAGTCTATATACAGAAATGGATAAATTGCACTTCTGAACACTAGCAATAAACAATAATTATAAATCATCACTTAAAAAATATACTACTCACAATATCAAAAAGGTAGGGTATCTAGGAGCTAACCAAGTTTAACAAAAGTTGAGCAAGACCCTTAGGAGGAAAATTTTAAGACTTTTAACAAGACTTAACAACTGGAAAGGTAAGTCACATTCTTGAAAGAGTCCATGACCTGAGACATCAATTCTCCCTAAATTGATCCATGGATTGAATGTAATCTCGACCAAACTGTAATCTATTGTTGTTTTTTTAAAAAATAAGTTAGTTCTCAAATATATATGAAAGAATACAAACACCCAATAGACAAGATTTTGAAGACAAGAAGAAAACTTAATAAATCTACACTAATAAAAACTGATACACCACCACCTCACTCCCATTAGGACCGTTACAATCAAAACTCAGATAATAAGTGCTGACAAGGATGTGGCAGGATTAGAACCCTTGTGCACAAGGTGGGAGTATAAACTGATGTAGTCACTATAGAGAACAGTATATGGTTGCTCAAAAAATTAGACGAGGATTACTATATGATCCAGCAAACAACTTCTGGGTGTACAGGCGAAAGTGCTGAAAGCAGGGTCTCCAGCAGATATCTGTACAACCACGTTCACAGCAGCATTATTCACAATGGCCAGGAGGTGGAAGCAACCTAAGTGCCCACCAACAGATGGGCGCCTAAACAAAATGTGGTGTGTACGAGGGGGGCACCCCAAAAAACCAGAACCATCTTCTGGAGGGTGGACCCCTTGTAGCCCAGGCTTTCCCCGCTAGGTAAGTGTCCTGGGAACCCATCTGCACCAGTGAGCCGGCTGGTGGTGTCGTGAGAGGCTGTGTTCAGTTTCAATCTTTTTTTTTTTTTGAAGACTCTTTCAATGCGTTTGCCCTTTGCACGATGGGTGATTTATGAGCGCACCTGCCCCACACCAAGCTGAGTGTTCAGCAGTTTTTGACCAAAAACTGCATCGCCCCTCTGTCCCACCCTCCTTATTCGCCCAATCTCACCCTGAGCAACTCCTTTTTTTGTTTCCCCATGTGAAAAACATCCTCACAGGGAAACATTTTGCCAGTGTGGAAGAGGTGAAACAAAAAACAGAAGTACTAAAAGGCACCCAAATCGACGAGTTCAAAAATTGTTTTGAGTAGTGGGAAAAAAATGTCTCGATTGGCATACTGCATCCAATGGAGAGTACTCTGAAGCTGACTGAAGTTTCAACACGTAAGAATAAATACACAGTATTTTATAAATTAATTCTGTTTTTTTTCTGGGTCCCACCTTGTACAATGGAATACTGTTTAGTCTTAAAAAGAAAGGAAATTCTGACATATAACAGGGATCGAATTTAAAAACATGATGCTAAGTGAATTAAGCCTGTCACAGGGGACTAATGCTGTCTGATTCCACTTATGCGAGGTACCCAGAGGCGCTGAAGTCACAGAGACTGAAAGTGCAAAGGCAGTCCCGGGGCTAGGGCGGGAGGCACGGGGACAGTTAGTGTGCAATGGAAACAGCTTCAGTTCTGCGAGATGAAACGAGTTCTGTGGGTAAATGGTGGTGGTGGGAGTAGAACAAGAATGTCCTCGATGCCACCGAACGGTGCACTTGTAAGTGGTTAGGAGCAAATTTTATGCTATGTGTATTTTACCACAACTAAAAATAAGTTGCATTTTAGAATGTTTAAGGGAGGACAAGGCTTATGCTTCCAGAAGTGTGGAATGCCCTAGAGATAACGGTATGCTTCCTGGGAGCAACTGGAAAGGAGTGTTAATAAGAAAAGTAAAATGGAATCAGCATTGCTATGAGTCAGATAATCAAGAGGCTAGAAAGGAAGACCTTGTGCCTCAGTCCTCTGAGCTGCCACGAAGTTGCTAACCTGTTGCTACAGTCAGGTCGAGGCTGAGTCATAAGCATCCTGGGAAAACTCCTGAGTGGACTTGACCCACCTCATTTGCCTATAAGAACTAGCCAATCCCTGTTACCCCAGCCAGCAACCCTTCATTTGCATGGAAGAATTACACTCTGTGGCTTTGGCCTTTGTAAACCCTGCCTCTCTGTTCTATCCCCAGCGCAGTCTGGACTGGTACCCGGATATGCTTCTCCCACATGGCAGGTGTTTTGCCCCATTAGGTGCCTTCTGTCCTTTATTACAGCCTGAACCTCTTTGGCTCACAGGGGTGAGGCTGAAGGCCAGAACCAATAAGCACTGAGAAGGGAGACAATAACCTTTAGTTCCTTGGATGCCACAGGTCCCCTAATGCAGCCCGAGACCGACGGAGTTGTGGGGAAACACCATCAGACTGACAATCGGTGTTAAGTTTATTTAGTCTAAAATCCTGGGATTTTTTTTCACATGAACTACTACCCAGTCTATGCTTCTTCTATATCTGTGGTATAGCTTTTAAGATTAACTTACAATAAATTGTTTCAGCTTTGATGTTGTAGCTTGTCAAGACAGTTCTGGGTCTCCAGGGAGCACCTCTGGTATTCGTTATCTCTGACGGCTGGGAGACAGCTGCAGATCTGATAAGCATGCTTTCAGTTCCTCCGCCGCAGGAATTCATCGGCTGTGCCATGCTCTAGCTCAGATAAAATACTCGTAGGTGTTAATAAGACACTGATATGTTATCCTTACTGAGAGCTCTCTGGGATACACCGCAGGATGGTTAAAAAACAAACAAACCAAAAAACCTCTCCTGACACGCAGCAGGGGAGGAGACGCACAGAAGTGCCATCCTGTTATTCTTCACATGGGTCTTAACGTAACTTATTCACAAGGCTTGAATTTCAGGGAATTAGCTCCCTGTCCTTAAGGCTAGAAATGCCCTTAAAATGAAAACATCGAGTGAGCTGGTACCCTAATTAGTGACAAGCAGAGGCAAGCCCCCGCGAAATTTTAGGCATCGCACATGGCTGGCCTTCGGGCGCTCTTTCCACTCTCCAAGGAATCACGCAACTATTTTAAATTCTTTAGCGACTGCCTGCAAGTCCCATTAGCCCACGGGCTCCGTCTTCTGAGGTGGGAACTTGACGTCATTCAAAGGAGTTTACTGCTTTCTTCCTATCTCATCCGGGCTGAAGGGTATTTTCGGAGTTACGGTTGTCTTGAAATGATCTTGTTCAAAATGGTTCTTTTTACTGAAGAATTTGGTGACAAAACGGGGCCCATCCTCTTCTGGGTTGCCACATGGCACTCCAAGCCCCAGGCCTTCTGCCCTGTGAACGCGTATTTCCAGCGCTGGCCTTCGCATTACGCCAAGTCCTTGCACAGTACTCGCCTTTCTGCCAGAAGTGCCAACGCTGCTCTGAAGGCTCCCGGGGCCCCCTGCTGCCACCCTCACCCACAAGTGTCCACCCTCACCCAGGGGGAGTGGGCTCGGACAGCCTCTTTCCAGGCGACGGGAAAGACCCTGATGGTGTCTCTAGGCGCCTCATGCTTTTCTTCTTTGGGCAGTTCTCACCTCCGTCGGCTTCAACCTCTACGCCGACTGTTCGCACACACCTGCAGTGGCCATTGGACTCCGAGTTTCAGACTTGTCCTACTCATGACCTCATGGACAACAATGATGACCACCAATAAATCCAAAAAAAAAAGGACTGCATCTCCCTACCTCAAACTGGGCCCTCTTCCAGAATTCTCTGTTCATGGAACCTCCCCAGCTCCCTTCCCTGTTATCTAACTAGCCCCAGGTCTGTCCAACTATGGTTCAAATGGCCCTTGAGCTCTGTTTCTCCTAACCAACGAACGCTGCCATTGCCTTGGGTCTGGCCCTAGCTCCGGCCCGACTCCATGCTTGCAAGCCGTCACGTAAACCCTACCAAGGGCTGCGGAAAGCTGCAAGGTCAAAGGTGAAACCCAAAGAGGCTGTCGGGGAAGGCTACTGAGAAAGTGGGGGCCCGGGGCAGAGCTGTATGACAGCCAGGGGCCAGAAGGAGTAAACATAACTCCCATGAGGAGGGGTGGCAGCAAAGCCCATCGTAACTAATGCCAAGAAGGCCGCCACGAAGGGCGCTCCAGTAGGGGGCCAGGATGCTAGGTGCGGGCGGGCAAGAGGAGCGCCAGGCTGGGAGCTCGCTCGACAGAGGGGCCATCCCGGGGCCTCCTCTTTGCCAGAGCCGGCGTCTCCGGCGGCCTGGGACGCCCCACCCTCTGCGCCGGCCGTCCTCCGGCTGGGATCCCCTGGCCTGCGCCTCGGTCCGGCCCCCCAGGCCCGGAGGCCCAGTGCGCACTGGGCTGTCCTCTCACTTGTTTGTGGTTGTTGCTTGGATGCTAAGAGCAGCGCCAGGTACATCAGGAGAACTCAGTAACCACTTTCTGACCGAAGGGCCTACACGTGCTCTCAGTGCTTCCTTGACAAATGCTGTTCATGAGACGGACGAGGGCAGCTCCGAGCTCACTGGCAAACTGCCCCCTTTACATGGCTTTCTCGAGAGCTCCTTCCCCTGGCACTTCCTGCAGGGGGCCCCATCCCCCGCCATCCCCCCCTCCCCACCGCCACCCGCCGCGGTGAGCCAGGCCCTGCAACACGGCCCTGGGCCCTGTGCGCACGTTGTCTCGTGTGCTACTGCCCTGCACGGCGGGCAGGGGGACAATTAAGGACAAAGGGGGAATTTAATCGGGTCTCCTAATCACTCCCAAATCCCCAAATGCAGAGCCATGGACGGATCATGCTGTTGCCCAATGGGTTGCTGTGTGTGCATCCACGTTACCGGCTGAATCTACGTCATTTCCGGAGTAATTCTCTGCAGGTCAGCAGGTAGCTCAGTGGGCCTCAAATACTCAGTTACGTCATCCAGTGACAGACGTGTTATGATGAAGACTAACTCAGGTGAATCGTCCATAAACTCACCCATTATTCTATAGCTGACAATGATGGTTAGATAAAAAGCAATTCCCAACAAAAAGAAAGGCACGACCAAATCACATTACACATCTGGGGACATAATCAGAAAAGAGTCACAAAGGGTTCGGGCCCTTCTCTCTGATTCCATTCATCCCTCCATTTAACTTCTTCCAGGGCTTTTCATGTGCTAGGAGGCATGTTTCCAAATGCTGATGATTCAAAGATGAACATAATCTTTCACGCACACTCAGAAAAGTACAGTCTGAGGGGTGCATCACTAGCTAATAGAATATTTTATAATCAAAATTCTGAAAGAAGGGGAAGAATATATTTTCCAAAGCATGTGTGATCTGCACATGGCACAAAGTTGACGGTTATACTCACAGCTACCTCACTGTAAGGTATTTCTCACTTTAACCCTACTTTACAGAATTTTAAAATATTTAAAATTACAAAGCACCACTTAAATCCAAACCTTGATACTAAAGAATCTGCAGACTTATCATCACAGAAACACTAAGCATAGTGGGAAAATATGACAACGCAGTCCCGTTTTACAAAACCACAAACATTCAGACCAAGAGAACACACGTGCGGAAGCACGGGGGGACCCAAAGGGCTGTGTGACGGATTGGCCTCCCTACCTGCCCTGTCTGGTAATGTCTGGCAAACTGGTTAACCACTCGATAGTCATTCGCAAAGTACTCCATCAGAATAGAAGGAACCTCGGCAAAATCCGTGGGGCACCTGGTCCCTAAAATGAGGGAAAAAGAAAAAAAAAAGTTGGCAAGGATCAAATCAACCTATTTATCTTACTTTTTATGTGTTCTTTTAAAATTTTTATTTGTACTTCTGATGAACTATGATAAGCTTAATTCATTAAATCAATATTTTATTGCTATAAAATTATTGCGCATATTTGTAGAAAAGTTTATTATAATCCTACATATTTTCCTGTATATCAAAAGTAAAAGAAAATATTTGCACAGCTGGATAAAACACCTTATAAAGCTGTGACTCAAACCTTCTACAAACAAGCCTGTCTTCAGCTATGCTGGGCTACACATGAAATACAAATTAAACCGTTCTGACATTTAATATAGCATTTGTATTTAATTCACTGGATTCCGCCACCAAAGGCTTTTATCCTTCATTTCTTTTCAAAGGACTTCATTTTATCCACTGATTGTTTCTTGTAACAAAGTCAACCCTCGGTGCAGACAGAGTGCAAAAGTACTTAAAGCAACAAATCCTGTAGGAACGTTTTTGGTGACATCTTATCCTTCTGTCCGGCCCACCTACAATCTTTTCACTTATCTTCTCCTCCACCCAAAGGCTGTGTGAATAAAGCTACTTAATAAAACCTGCACGGGAGCAATGTACCGGGGGTGGAAGGCGGCCCATTCATGACGGAGAGCTTAAGATTCACGGAGGACCAAGAGGACAGGCTGCAGTGTCCTCTTACCTTAAGCACTGTCACAGACGCGCATGAGCAGCTCTGATTTTATACGGGGGAGAGTAAAAGAAACCCAAAAAGTAACGTAGCACACTTTTTTGACATGCTTTTAATAGGTTTTCTAACTGATTTTGGATAAAAAAGGCAACATGCGTTCACGTACTCTGTGCCGGGTACTAAGAAGAGACATATTTACCAGGGGGACCCAAAAACACCCAGAATTTATTTATTAAAAATTGTGTGTTTATTCTGACATGTTTAAACTTCAGTCCCCTTCCAAGGACTCTCCATTTGATGCAATACACCTATCGGGACGTTTTTCCACTGCTCAAAACAGTTTTTGAACTTGTCAATTTTGGTGCCTTTTGGTGCTTCTGCCTTTTTTTGTTTCGCCTCTTCCGTATCAGCAAAAGTTTCCCTTTGAGAACTTTTTTCATGCGGGGAAACAAAGAAAAAAGTTGCTCAGGGTGAGATCAGGTGAATAGGGAGGGTGGGACATACGGGTCATGTGTTTTTTTGTCAAAAACTGCTGAACACTCGGTGTGGGCAGGTGTGCTTGTAAATCTCCCATCACGAAAGGGGCAAACGCGTTGAAACAGTCTTCAAAAAAAAAAATGCACTGAAGCCTCTCACAGCCTCTCACAATGATGCCGGCTGGCACACGGATACAGATGGGTTCCTAGAACATTTCCCTAGTGGGGGAAGCCTGTACTACAAGAGGCCCACCCTCCAGAAGATAATTCTGGGTTTTTGGGGGTCCTCTGCTGGTATTCACATACAGATAGAGCCCCAAACTTAAATTTATGAAGTGCAAACTGTAAAATGGGACAGGCTGAAAAGGCAGGTAGTGGAGGTTTACTCCTCAGTGAGAGGCGTTAGCGAGGAAGGAAAGCAACGGAAGAGGGCCGAGCTGCACAGCGGTCGAAAGGACAAGAAGACGCAACCTGTGAGCAGCGACCCCAGGACCGCATTGAAGGGTCCGATTTCCTGCATAAAACGCTCTCTTCCTGCCCCAAATGAAATGTAAGTTTCTGAGGAATGGGGTTAAACAGGAGCGCCCCCCGTGTGGCTCACCAGTGATGTGCTGGTAGCGAGTCCGCCCCAGCATGGAGTGCATGGCGTGTCCCATCTCATGGAACAGGTTTTCCATCATCCCCGGCGTTAACAGAGTTGGTAAATTCCTGGAGGAATGGGGAAGGTTCAGCATCAGAACTGCGACTGGGAGCTGATAGTCTCCGTCTTCCTTTAATCTGCCGCCGCGGATTGTAAAGTGGCAGTCCTTCAAGAACCCGAAAACGACAGAAGGCAGTATTAGGCAGTCTAAAAGGTAGAGCAGTCTTAATGAACATAAAATTATGTTGACATGTGTTCTGAATTCAAGTTTTAACTTAACTCTGTTTTCACTCTATTTCTTAGGTTACAGATGGGAATTTTTCTCAACTCTTTATTGTGCTAAAATTTTATTTTTTAAAACCACCAATAACACATTGAGTTTATGTTGATTAATTCATTCACTCCAAAAACTGGTGCCGACGGACACTGCACCGCACACTGGTAGCGCCGTCATTACAGAGCTTAGTTCCATGCCCTGCAGACGTTCACGAGCAAATGGGAAGGGACAGGCCTTGAGCTCCTGAGGGCAGAGCCCCTTTGAGGGGCTGGAAGATACCTCCCCCATGTGTGGCATCTTTATCACTTGAAAGCGATAACCTCTAAGCTCAAAGCAAGGGATCTGAAGTAGCTTTTCTGGAACAGCCTGAGATTCACCTACACTTTATCACTTATTCTTCGAAATAATCCTATGAGGCAGACAAAAAACTGACACTGAGCCCTGGAAGTGTTGTTATGTGTCCAGGACCCTCGGCCAGGCTGGCTGCCTCTTCGATGTGAACCCTGATGGGCTTCCAGGAGCCAGAGTTCCTATCGCTAACCTGGACTCTACCAGTCACTCAAGCGAAGGGGGCAGACCCGGGACTCGGCGTCTGAGGACCGAGCCTCTGGTGCCACCTTCCACACCCACCAGTTTGCCCGCACGAGCTTCACCTCCGCCTTGTCAGGCCCGGGTGCAGAAGCCCAGATTTCATAAGCTCACATCTATGGAAATGCTTTGAAATGGGGAATCACTATTCGAATACAAGGCACCATTCTTTCTGTTTTATAGCCTGAACTCTCCACACTTCCCATCAAATGGGTGGGCGCCGTGGAAGACGTTCAACCTCCCAACGTGCCGCTAATGCAGAGGAAGGGCACCTGCGCACAGGGCGTGAACTGGTGGTCGGAAAGGTTTATACAGAAACAGAGTCAGCACTTCCTCCTTAGCCAGTTTCACTTCCCACAATTTCAGCTATCAGCAGACAACCACGGTCTCAAAATATTAGATGGAAAATTCCAGAAGTAGACAATTCCTAAGTTTTAAACTGCATGCTGCTCTGAGCAACATGAGGCACTGGCTCACTGTCCTCAGCCATCCCTCCCAGGATGCGAATCCTCCCCTCATCGGTGTCCCCACGCTGTCATAGCACCTGCCCGTGAGCCGCTCAGCCAGTGGCCATCTCGGTTATCAGATCGGTTATCAGAGTGGGAGAGACCACATTCGCCCGGGTTTTATTACAGTATATTGTCATTGATCTGTTTTGTTATTAGCTGTTGTTAATCTCTCACAATGAATTAAACTTCATCCGAGGCATGTATGAATAGGACAAAGTAGAGCACACGAAGGGTTCAGTACTAGATGTGGTCTCAGGCATCCACTGGGGTCTTGGCATGTAACCCTCACAGATAAGGGGGCTACTGTCTCTTCTGTGATGTTCAACTTGGTCCATTGTTGAGTATGGAAAGTGGTTCAGAGCTGGGGCTCTGGTCAGAATGTTTGGGTTCAAATCCTAGCACTTCTGGCTGTGTGACTCAGGGTAAGGAACTTAACCTCTCTGGCCTCAGTGTCCTCATGATGTTAGTGTCTAGTTCAAAAGGTCGAGGTGAACATTCAAACATATGATATGACACAGAGAGGCTAATAAAACATCAGCTATCATTATACTATCGTTAGCACCTGACCCAGGTAAATACACAGATGCCTGTAATGGCTTTCATTCTGTTTATATTTAAATCCTATGCTAATTTCAAATCATATATTCAGTAACTATCATTAATGCCTTTTAATTAGAGAACTATACAAAAATGTGATCTAATGTTCACATTAATAGAAATTAATTACTGATCGCTTCTGGCGAGACCAGATTATAAATAAAGCATCACCTGATGTGGCTTGCCTGCTCGCTCAAAAAAATCACAGTAAATGTGCCCCAACAGTCCTTCAGATTCGTGCACCACTGCCTGGAAAAAACAATTTTAATTTAATTTAACGAGTCCACGAGAAACTCTGCAAGCGCAAAAACATCCCCAACACAAGAATCCGTATGGGGTGGGGCAAACGGGGGTTTACGGCTGTGCGTACAGGAAACGGAGCTTCTTCTTGTATTATATTCTTATTTATTAATGGTTGTATTATTTTCCATACAAAAATCTGCAAACGTACTTTTGCCCCACTGTGTGCACAAATCATCTACAGCTACAGATATAGGCATTTTATTACTTTCTACATCCCACATTATCTCCAGGTAGGTTCTATTTTCTCTTCGGCTCTAGGATGATTTTGAGGTGGGAGTTCTATGCAGGGGAGGACGCCATCCCTCCTTGCTTGGGCCCTTCTCCCCAGCTGTCCGCTCCCCACGACACCCCCACCACACCCAGCTCTTGTGACTGTCCACAAACCACCAAAATGAGCTGGGAATAAGTGCTGGTGAAACAATTTTAGCAGCAAAATTATTTCTCCTTCAAATTGTAGCGTGTAATAAGGCATGTCCGTACAAATGACCGTATTGTGCCGTGTACACTGCGTCCCTGTGTTAACGCACACCCATGTTTTTGGCCCAAACGTTCAGGAAAACAATCTTTCACTTTAACTTTTTAATTCAATTACTTATTTATATATACAAACGAAACCAATTATCATATTCCTGGGTATTATTTTGCTTATGGATATCATTATTGCTTTCTAGAATTACACTTTCAACACATAAGCATAAATAAAAGAATTAAAAACATTTATATAGGTACGGAATAACTATCCATGTATAATTCGCATCCTTATCTTTCCCTCAAAAATTTGGACAAAAAATGTGCGCATTACACACGGCAAAACACGGTATAAGCCTCGAGCACAGAAACAACAAAACTGTAGCTCCTGGCTTCAGGGGACCGTCAGGACAATCGTTATTTGTGTCCTTCCCCCAAACTGAGCCTGGAAGACGCACCACTGCTAGGAGGGGGCTCACCCACTAATCTCCATCTCACCTTCTTTGTCTTTTCAGAGCTTCAGGGTTTGCCAGAGAGAACCTCAATTTTATGCTTTAAAACTTCCTGCAAGCGTATATTCATGAATTCAACAAACACCTGTCACCACCACGCGGGGGCCAGGAGTGTCCCTGGTATCTGGGACACAGCAGTGAACAAACGGCAAGCAGTGCCGCTGCCCGGACGGGGCTCGGATCTTGCGGGGGCGTCTTCCCGACCCTCTGCACCCCGCCCCTTCCCTCTTCTCTTACCAGCTTTTCTTTTCACTGTATCTCTGATTTTCATCAACCTCGCTCATTTTTGAAGGACATTACATGCAAACAGAGGAATTCTGGGTGATGAGGTGCACTGATACAATATGGTCCCACCCAGTCTTTCAATTCCACCACCTCCCTGATTCCACGTCAGCAGGACAGAGCCCAGGGACAAAGAGACAGTTTTTGTTTCTTGAAATACAGTGGCAAGACTGCAGTGTGGTAAGCATGTAAACAACATGTAAAACACCTAACAACACAAAGTCTTCGTCGTAAACACACACGTCAATAAATCCTCAACATCTCATCAGGAAAAAATAAAAATATTCAAACCTCAAAGTGGGCGCTAAACAGGAGATGGGTGGATTCTAGGCTAGGAAGTTATTATCAACGAAGTCAAACCAAAACACAGGACCTAAATTAATGTCTGATGCAAATTTAGCTCCTACAGAATGGGAAGCTGCTGGAGGGAAAGGGAAGGCGACCGATGCGATGGATCTGGGAACTAACAAAAGGGGCACGAGGCACAGCAGGGACGGACGGGAAAAGCTAGTGACAAGCTTTCCCTCCACGACACTCTGTCAGCACACAGATTCAACCCCCAGCAGGCTCCTGAGCACGTTTTTCAGAGAGCTCACTCCGCCCTCCTGCACCCACATCAATTTCCGGCCGCGACTGATGGCAGAGAACAAGGTTCCTTTCATCTGGTGCCTGACCTCCGAAGCGGTCCTTCGGGTTTTTCGTGAACCAGGACTACGGGGAGACCTGCTCCATCAGGGCGAAGCTACCTGGAGGGTGCGAGTGCTGTTACGCAAGTGACTGGGCCTCCCAGATAAGGCGACAGCTCTCGGCACGGACCGGGGTGCTCACCAGCTTCCGAACATCGTCACACCACACCTCTCCTCTCGCGGGCTGCTCTGCGTACAGCGAGATCCCGAACAGCTTGTTGAACAAAATATTAAGGCCTTCCATGCACGCTCCAAGGGAGAAAAACGGGCAGTATAAACTGGGCTCAATATTATACCTGAGAGAGAGAACAAAGGTTAAAAAGTGTTTTTGTTTAATTCAATTTCTTAAGGTAAATTTAGAGAGCTTTTCATTTAAAATTTAGAATCATACTAGTGATTTAAAATGAATTAAAACATAAAGGTGCGTTTCTATCCTTCAAGGGAATTTCGGACTCAGTTTTCTTCAGAAGAGCAGTCTAAATATTACTAGCAGTACATAATACTCGTAATTAAGGTAGACATTCCACTCCCTTCAGGTATGGTCTGTCACTGACTCAGTTAAGCAGTCCGTCTTTCTCAATTAACCACACTAAACACAATTTTTATTTTACACATACTTACACACAAAATCTGGCCAGTTCAAGCTATATATATTAGTAAACTTGACTTTATGAAATGTGTTATAGTCTAAAAAATTGTGACTTAAATCACATAAATATTAAACAAATACAAATCCTGAGACACGCAAAGTAAACTGGAAGTTCATTCCTGATATAATATTTTTAATGGAAGAATCTCTGTAATATAAACAAATTAAATCTTAATATAGTTAGAGTTACATAGTTATATAGTTATATAGTTATAGATCTTAAATGCAGGAGAGCGTACCGGCAAGGCTAATTATTTTTTATCCATAAACAACTTTTTTATGCTCTTTTCCAATATAAAGCACAGTACATCCATAATGTGTGATATGAATATTCATTTTTGGGTCATTAAGTCAAGCCAAACTTTAGAACTGAAGCCAGAAAGGATGGGTCTAGAACAATAGTAAGTACTTACTTTATTTCCACTTTCTGGTGTTAACAAAACAGAGACATACAAACGAAACATACACAGAACTTCCACTCTTTCCTAAACGGGTGACAGGATTTGGTGGACGAGCACACACGGCACCACAAAGGAGACTGTGGCCATAGAAATCCACAAACGTACGACGTAGTTTCTATCGGTTTTTCAATGAAAACAGAATCTCAGTGTTGACAGAGACGCAAGTGGCCTGGCGCCCTCTGACTGACTGACTCCCACAGGTCGTGGGGGAGCAAGGGAACAGCACCGAACTGAGCCGCTGGTGATCTGTGCAGTGGGGGTGGGGACAGTAAGGGGCTCACAGAGCGAAATTCAGAAGCAGGAGTCTGCTGGGCAGAGGGGTTGACGAGGGATGAGAGAAGGGAGAAGTAAGAAGGGAATTCCAGGGAGAAGCAACAACGAGACAAGGGGATGAAGACATACGGTAGCCTGGAAACTTCTAGAAACCAGGTGATTCAACTTTATCAGAGGTATGTGTGATAGGGAGAACACAGGAGAAACAGGGTTGGCTTTATCCATGGTTTCGGGCCCCTAGGGCTGTCTTACAGGTTATCCACCCCCTTTGGATAGGGAGGGCCTCTGGGGCCGACACCATCTTGCACAAACACTCGTTAAGGACGGAGGAGGCACTGTGGCCTGTGCCCCTCGTCCTTGTGCGGGTCTCCCCAGGGCCTTCAGGAGTGAGAGGAGAGAGAGGGAACCGGGGTTCACTGCTCCGGCTTCACGGCGGCAAACACGAAGAGAGAGGGGGGTGGGGTGCCACGAGAAAGAAAAGCCCGTGGGCGAGGAGAAAGTGGAGAACAGACGTTGAGGGCGTGCACCGAAGAAAAAGCTCTAGGAAGCGGTTAGCAGAGCCGAAACCTGCAGAGGCGAGGGTGTGGGGCACTACAACGGGCACCGAAGTTTATCGTTGGCAGGGGGCTGATGACTCAGAAAGGCGAGTGTGAGGGGCGGACAGGCTATAAGCCCACAGAGCTCAGCACCCAGACTACTGCTGGGGTAGGTCTGGCAAGAAAAAAAGTGGGCACTACAGTCTCTCCCAGGGTCATGGGAGGGGTAACTATTTGTGTTTTAAGATAAGGGATATATATCTTAGCTCCTTTGCAAGAAATGGGGAAGAAGTTAATAGAAAGGAGGAGATTAATGATCTGTTATAAAGAGCTGATGAAGCAAGGCCTGTCATGGCTTGAGAGAATATCAACTTATTGTTTGCGTAGTGCTCTATAAATGCGAAACACTTTCGCATCAAGAATCTTTCATATTCCTTACATGGTCTGTGAGACAGGTGGAACACAAATTATTACTTGTACTTGAGGAAACTGAGGCTCAAAGAGGCTCAGGACAGTGCAAAGCAGCCTGGGAGAAAGAGAGCTACATTTGGATTCAAATTCATGGTGGTTTCTCTTACCGGTTCTGTGCTTTGAACCAGTTGCTTGGCCTGCTGGGGCCCAATTTCCTCGCCAGGAGAGCGGGGATAATACGTCCCAGGCTCGACTCACGATCAGATGAACACATACAGAGAAGCTGGCCTGGTGCCTGGCGAAAGGTAGGCTCCCCCTAAATCATCACGACGTCATCAAGGAGCTTGCGTCCACACAGTAGGCACTCACTGGGCGCTGACCCCTCCTGGATGTAAGACGCCGTGACCACAGAGCACGGTTCGCCCGCGGAAGGGGGCTGAGAGCAGGGCACAGAGAGCTTGGGGCAGCGGTGAGGCCGTGGCTGCTCCCACCTGCCAGGGGGCTGAGGGTGAGCGTGCAAGCACTGCGCGAGCGACACGGAGGTGGCGGCATCTGACGGGGACACACTGGAAGATGAGCTCCCTGGCCGAGGGGAGGGCGTTCGAGGAGAGCGAGCACCGACCAAGGCTCACAGGCATGACAGCCAACGGCGCGTACAAGCTCACTCAAGCACGGGTCGCCTGCTACCTGACTCAGCCACCTCAAAGCGAGCAGGAGACCACACACACCTGCACGCCCACCACGCCCTCGGAGCTCTCACGCACGGGAGGTAATTCCCTTCCTGAACAACAGCCAGGATGGGAACAGGCTCAGAGGCTGCAAGGGATTCAAAAAGCCCGAAGATCCGGCCAGCAGCGACTGGCCGGGTCTGAGGCCCCTGTGGGGCTGTCCCTTCAGACACACCCATCAGGAGGCAGCAGCCTGGCCCTCGGGCCCGCTGTCTTTTCACCTCGGTGGACACCTCAAGCACAGCGTGGAGCCATCTGCGGCGCGTTTCAGTGGTCACCGGTCCCTAAGCTCCAAGAGGACGCTCGCCAGTGGCCACCCGAGCTCAGGACGCGGCTGCTTCCCGCCCGGTCAGGGCCTTCGCGCCCCACCCGCGCTTCTGGGCAAACGCCTGGGCTTGCGGCTCCAGCCCCACACGCTCCCCGCCTCCCAGGTCCCCCGTGCAGACCGTGCGGACCGGCGTGCGGCTCCTTCCTCCACACGTTCCCGACCTGCACAGACACTCCACAGACAAACTTCTCCCGCTGTGACAACCTAGAGAACCCAGAACAAGGGAAAAGCACTAAACCCTACAGCACGTCAGAGCCGCAGCCCAAGGGAAAGAGGAACGTTTAAGTGCATTTTCAGGATTTCATCTCCCTGCGGCCCCTTTCGGGGCCTCAAACGCTTTCGTGGTTTCACAGTAGATTTTAACCTGGAAAGAAGGCCCCTTTGATGGCGCTCCCTCAGAAAGAAACAGGGAGAGAATCACTGCTATCCGCCATCGTGGCCGAATGAAGTTTAATAAATGTTCTGCTCTTCATTCTGCTTAAAAATATGCTTGCTACATAAGGGTTCACAAGTTTTCAATTTCAAATCACTAGATACATTATAATCAACACGGTGAAATGGCATGATGAGGTCTTACTAAGAACAACAGGATTTAGCAACGTCGCAAACGCCTCGTGAGCAATAATATCATGGAAGTACAGACGCAGACAAGGGAGGGTTTTCAACTGAAGAATTCTTTGTTGCAGCCCAAGTTTTGTTTTCTTTTAAATCAGTGGATCACACTGAAGCACACGCTATGAGTCAGACTTCTATTTCAACCCCTGATGCACCTGGAATTAAGGTAAAGAAAGAAGTCGAGCGCTACTTCCAAACATGCTGGCACTGAACTCAGGGAGAATACCAAACACAACCGAGCCCAGTGCGAGAACCAGGTGGGAACTGCAGCTGAATGGTCTCACCCGAGTCTAGTCCGGGAGGGAAGGCGGGGGTGTGGGGGGAGGCGCGCTTGCGCCCCTGCGGCCAGGCTTATGGGGGCTCGCTGCGGGCACCGAGACGGCCTGGCGGACGGAGGGCGTGTGCGGATTGGGGAGAATGCAGACTTCAAAAGGGCTGCGCATGGGACAACACTGGCAGGGACACTATTTTTAACTTTATCAAAATAAAATAAAAAGGGCTGTTTTTGGCATCAGAAATGATTATCTAAGCATGATTATAATGTGATCGTTGGGTGGCATTTTGAAATGTTTAGTCTTCAAAGCCACAGGGAGAGCTACTGTTTCATCTGGTGAAATAAAGGTAAGGCAGCATTAACAGACCTGAGTGGCGCTAGAAACCTGTTTACCCTTCAAGTAATTACACTGCACTGAAAATAAAGATTGGCCCTGACCAGGGGGCGCGGCTGGACAGAGCGCCATCCCACGCGCCGAGGCTGCAGGTCTGACCCCTGGTCAGGGCACGCACGAGAGCCCACCAGTGAGTGCGTGGGTAAGGGGAGCGACAAATCGCCACTTCGCGCTCTCTCCCCCTCAAATCAATCCGTGAAAAAGAAAACGTAGGAAAGATCTTTCTCCTCCCTGTTTTGTAAAACATAGGCCATTGCCAGATTGGCTCCATCTTGAACTCTGAAAGTCAGAGGCAAGGAAGCTGCTCCACCCACACTGCCTGGTAATCGGGCAGTGATTTTCTGGAACAGTCTATCAGCTACGTAGTTCACGAGAAGCTGGAATCCACACAAACCAAAGCTGGAGTTAGCAAGTACGGCACAGCGTCGGACTCTCCCTGGAGGGGCAGGAGGGCGCGCCAGCAGGCCAACCTCAGGGAGAACGGACGGCACGAGGGCAGGGAGGTGGCACCAGGTGACGGAGCCCTTCTCGCAGAGGCTCGAGCCAAGTCCCACGCAGCAGTGGGGCCCCTCCCTGAACCAGCGCTCAGCCGGCCTCCTGAACTATACCAGCGTGCGCGATGACGGAGCCGCAGCTGCAATACCAGAGTAAAACAGAAGAACCAACACTAATGAGGAGAGAGAGGGGGTACATCAGCTCACGGGAACTACGGGGAGAGAGGACCAACAAAATGACCCCACAAGCAAGCCACCTGACACGTCCCGGAGGCTTCTCAGCTCTGCAGGAGAAACAGCCTGGTCTCCTTGGCGAGCTGGGGTCATTACAGAGGCGGGGACGCAGCGGATGCCTGCGGCGCGGGGACCTGCTCGAGAGCAGGAGGTGCAGGAGACAGAAATGGCAAACGAGACGTGTGGGCCTTGTGGCCTTGCTTCCAGCAAGCCCCCGGGGAAAACAGACATGATACCATCAAGGAATATGGATAGAGACTGCATATTAGTCAATGCCAGCCAACTGCTGCAAACTTAGGTAATAACGGTACTGGAGTTATGTAAAAACATTCATGTTTTTAGAGATACAGAATAAATATGTGAGAGATGAGGTCTAGGATGTACTTTAAAATACTCAAGTAACAAGGAGGAAAGAAGGAAGAAATAAAAGAAAAAGACAAAGATGAAGCAAATATGGTAGAGTCATGACAACCGCTATATCTGAGAGATGAATGTATGGAGGGTACTTATATTATTCTTTCTATGTCTGTTTATTGTGAACGTTTTCACAATAAAGTTTTTTTCCTAATTGAAAGCACCAAGCTCACAAGATACATCCTGCCGAAGCACACCATTTCACGTGTCAGATGGAAGCCTGAATTCTTTTGAAATGCCACAATACCATCCGCTGTGAGAGTTCAATGTTTTCCAAACAGTTTAAAATACAACACATTCCTATTGCATTATGCGAACGTTCTAGAGGTTTGAGTATATACCTTAGCAAGGAATAGACAATACAGAATTCTACTTCCCACTGATACCGTTCTACAAAATAACACCCAAATAAAACATGATTCACTGAAACTCACTGGTGGCAGGAAAGAAATAAAGTCTCCAGGCGTTAAGAGCAAGAGCCACATGCTGGGGGGTGGCAGCAACTTTGAAAAGCTGACCTCTGGAGGCAGAGCAGGGGGGCTGCTGGGAGCGGGGGCAGAAGGAGGCCCGAATTCCTCAACGTGAGCGCTTTTTAATGCAGTTTTGAGCTTTTGAACCTTGTTAATGTGCTGCCTATTCAAAAATAAAATTTAATTTTAAATAAAATGGTTTCAATGTACTTTTTATAATTCATTTATTTTAGAGATGGGTGGGGAGGAGAGGGAGAGACGAGGGGGGAAGAGAGAGAGAGAGAGAGAGAGACAGAGAGAAAGAGAGAGAGAGAGAAACACTGATTTGTTATCCCACTTAGTTATGCATTCATTGGGTAATTCTTGTATGTGTTCTGACTGGGGACTGAACCCGCAACCTTGGTGTATTGGGACAATGCTCTAACCAGCTGAGCTACCCTACCACGGCTATACTTTCTATAATTTAAAGAAGTACTTTTCCTTTTCCTTAAGGAACCCGAAAAACTTGAAAAAGAAAAAAATTAGCTGCTCTTTAAGATTTACTATCAAGTCAACCTTTGGCAGTTTTATAGCACGTCAGTTTCTTGTCTTACTTCTAACAGGTTCTTGCTTTTCTTTAGGCAGACATTTAAGAAACCTAAAATAAATCTGAGATATTTAATATAAAGCAAAAAAAAAAAGTCCCTGGGGTTAACTTCAAGAAAAGCCCAGATCAAGGAAAGCCCCTTCTGCTTCTGTTGTGTCAAACCACAACCTCAGGTCTTTAGTTGAAAGGAGGGGAATTTAATTAACAAGGATTTAGAAATCTTCACTTTGTTCCACTCTTCTAACCTCACACCCAAGCTATTTTCTCTTTCTTTTCTCATCCATCACCTGGGCTTCTCAGCCTACGCGTGTCCGTCAAGATTACTGAAACTTCACACTGAACTCAATCATTTGCTTCTTAAGCTACTTACAATAGCTGTTTTAAACCCCCAATTCTTACGATCCCTTCTCAAGCATCTCTGCATCCCTTTTCCTAGTTCTTTCACTGAGTTAATAGCAAAATAAAGGGATGAGCATTGAGACCTTAATTAAACAAAGTAAAGCCCTGGTGGATAGCAGGTGGGCTGTGTTGCCCCGTGTTCCCGGGGTGGCTGATGACCTCGCCCTCTGGGACCAAGCCTGGTGGAAAGCCGCGTCAGCCAAGGGGCGTGATGAAGGCCTCCAGGTGGTCACGCTGCTTTCAACAAATCTGATCAATGAAAAATGCCATTCACAAAAACATGGTATTCTTTTTACAAAATCAGATCAGTGGATTGTTTTGACTTAGTAAGAATTTCCAATCACTGGCTTCGACACAGGCTTGAACAAGGGCTACCAGCCGCTGGCCCCAAGAAGAACTATACCTACCAAAAAGGACTCCTTGTGGTTAACTGGGCCCAAACTCATAACCAGAGCCCAGGGCCACGGTCCGGAGGGCCTCACGCACGGGCGGAAGCCGCAGTCGGCCGTGGAGGCTGCCGCACGGCCTTCCTGCCGCCTGACCAACCTTCGTGAAGGCAGCCTTGGGGCTTCGTTTTAACCAATGGGCTAAGCCCCACCCCAGGCGCAGCTACAGCCTCACCTGCATCTTTACCAACCAGAGGGGCTCCCTCAGGACCAGTCAGGGCAGGCATGTGTGGACCCATCAAACTGCAAATTTGGATCCTCCTCTGCATAAAAATGGACCAAGCGGAGACCAGGGCAGTCACTCCATCTACATAAGGAGGCTCCCGCTTCTGCGGGGACAGGGGTGGGGGTTTTGGGGGTGGGGGGGGCACACTTTTGGAGGCTGTTTCCCAGGTCCGCAAACTGTTCACCTGGGCGAACTTTCTCCTTTACCTCTCCCTGCGCCGCAGACCCCTGCCGGCACCGGATCGGCTGCAGCAGCAGCAGCCTTATGTTGGCACAACCAGTGTGCAGTTACTGAGAGCCCTAAGTGGGTGCTCCACATGTAGATGAAGGCAGATTTGGTCCTTAAGAGCTTGGAGATACGGCTGAGAGGACACATGAAACGGAATGACAAAGGAACCCATACTCAGGTCAGCCGTGCGGCACACGGGCGCTGAGCCTGGGTGGCGGGAGCCGGAGCTCACGGGCCAGCTTAGCCCTGGGCCTCCAGGCTCCCGCGGCACGGCCTCGCAGGGGAGCCGGAGAGCGAGGGCAAAGGGGACCAGGTGGTCCCCGGGGCTGGGCTCTGCGGAGACAGAAAGGGCTCTGGTGCAGGGATGGGGGGTTTAGTTTGGCCTGGTTAAACTGCGGAGGGAGAGGAGCTGAGGGGAGAACAGGAAAGGCAGGCTATGCCCAACACAGGATGTCCAATCACTGGGTGTGTACGTACTCATTGCTAAAGAAGACTGGGCTCTGATCAGGTCCTAGAAGGCCCTGCACGAAAACCCCAACTGTGTTTGGAAGGCGGACGTGACCCCACAACCTTGGACAGGATCCAGCAGTGAGCCGCCCTGCCAGCCAGTCACAGCGCCCCCTCGCCACACCCAGTGATGCTGGGACGCACTGGCAGAATGGACTTCCCAGACTCAGCTTCCTTGACCTATCACTAAAGTTCTCCTGATGAGCCTTCTGCAACTACCCTGACACATCCTTCCATTTTCCATGAGTGTTTTCTCAGAGAAGCTATCAAGGGGCGGGATGAAGGGCTCAGCTGCTCCCAGGCCTGCACCTGGCTTCCCCAGAGGAAGCAGATGCGGCTGGTGGGCGCGCACCTGGACCCCGAACTGGGCTAGGGTTGGAGGCCGTGGGGGCGGGGGGGTAAACTAGGGAAACTGGCGTCAAGCAGTGACCTTGGTTCAGCCTCAGCGTACGAAGGGGACCTTCCTTCCCTGAGGAAAGCGCCCATTCCATGGCTTCCCTCTTCCTCTCCTCTTGCTCCCCCAGCTTGTTCTCACTCATCCCAAGGTCTGGGCGGCAGCACTGAATGATAAAGCTGGCTAAGAAGCCCCACCTCCACACTGCCACCAGCCCTAGCTTCTCCCTCTCTTCCCCGGGCAGTCCCCAAAGAAAGCCCAAGTCCATGGGAAAAAGAAAATTGTTTGAAAATGCGACCCCTGACTACTGAGTCAGGGGTGCTGACCTCTTTTCCCTAAGATTGTCATATAAAGAAATGACAACAGCCAACACAACAACAGCTGTCCAGTGTGAATGAATCAAGATTAAAGCTATTTTTTGGGTCAGATCAGCAAAAAATAATTACTGAAGTTCTGCCACAGAACTTCAGTAATTAACTTATGTGTGCCATGAGACAAAGGTTGAAAATCACTGTTCTAGAAGATGTCCACAGATGGCCAAATCCATATAATAATGTTATTTTAGTACTAACAAGCAAACATTTCATTTAATCCTGAGCTATGAAGGCGGGACTACGATAAACCCCATTTTGTAGAGAACCTTACTAAGAGACTTAGAGAGGACAAGCAGCTTCCCAAAGATCGTGTATAGCTCACTAAGGGCACAGCTCTGTAACCCAGATCGGAAACGCGGGCAGGTGCGGAGCCACCGGCCGAGGGGCGGGCCCGGAGAAAGCCCAGGCCGGAGCTGGGAGCCACCGCCGCCGCGTGAGGAGAGCAGCGGCATGCTAAGGTGCAAAGTGCTCAATAAGCATTCATTTCTTTCTTCCTTCTCCAACGGTCTTACCTTTCCGCACGGAGCACACCGCTGTAGTAGGGAGGGTCCCAAGGCATCAGCTCCTACAATGGAAGAGTTCACTGTTACAAAAGCTACTGACTATTTCACAATTTTTATCAATAGCTTAGCTAGCTTATAAAATGTAAACCTGTTATTAAATCAGAAAAGTTCTATGGCACCCTAAAAATTCATGGCTTGGCAGGAAATACCTGCCGCTTTTTTTTAATTTTCCAGTAATCAATGAGTAGAGAGGTATAAGGCAGGCATAATCCTGGAATTTGGGGAAAAGGTAAACAAATGTCACTCTGAAACATAAACTAATAAAAGTCAACATTAATAGATTAAATTAGCCACGCTGAAATCTCTCCCAAACGGTAACCCGCGCGCTAACCCACAGAACGCGCTGCAGGTAAGACCAGCGCACTAAAGCGAAGATTAGGTTCTTTCTGTGCCTAAGCAAGCAGCTTAGGGTGGATCCCGAAAATGAAAGCAACAATTTGAAATGTAACTAAAGCAGAATTAACTCTAATCTTGGCAAAGAAAATATGTCATAGAGAAACACACTGGAGTAGGAATTGTTTTTGACAACTGTACAGAGCACCGAGAGGAAACAGGCCTGACTACCTGAAGGGTCGCCTCCCCGCAACCTCTCCGCTGACAAGCAGAGGGACGCGAGGCGGGCGCGCGGGCAGCCCACGCGAGTCCTAGTCTTCACTCCGCGCCGGTCCAAACACTTGGGGAAGTTCCTTCTGCTCCCCGGAGCACTCCCGTTTTCCTCCCAGGTGACCTGACCTGGCCCGGATGGTACCCTGGGCCCACCTCCTGTGACTCTCCCCCACCCGTCACTCCAGGCTGGCCGCGCTGGCCTCCTTGTGGTCCCTGGTCACATGGGCCGCCTCTCTCTCTCCGAACGCCCTGCTGCGCCGTCCCCGTGGTGGGCTCCGTGCTTCTCCCAAGTCTCTCTCTAGTTACGGACAGGTCATACAGGGCAGTGACCTCCGTGCTTTGTCTCTGCATTGTTTTCCCTGTGGTCTTCATCACCGTAGGACACAGCACGCGTTTATTTTTTTCACGTGTTTACTGTGTTTTTTTCCCCTAGAATGTCAGCTCCGTGAGGGCAGGCAGGGACCTCGTCGGCATCTTTCCCTGTTATATCCCGGTGGCGCCCTGAGCGCTGCCTGAGACGCTGTATTCACTCAATGAGTCAACAGCCTCTCCCAAACAGGGCTGCCTCACGCGCTGAACTGTTCGACAGGATGCCCGGCGCTGAGTCAGGGCTCCGTGCGTGTGCGTGTCTATCTTTACTACCGCTGTCCTTCAAGATTTCAGTTTAGACATAATTTCCCTGAAAACCTGAAGAGTGAAGTATCTGTGCTCACATCCCGTGATCGTAATTCTATCGCGACATACGCCAAGGTAAGAGACTTGCAGGTTCGTTTCCTTCCTCCCCGGGAGCTCCTGAGGGCCAGGGGTCGTGTACCTGGAATGCCAGTCGCTGAGCTCACACTTAGTTTCTGGCACACGTCTCTTCCAACAGGTGGTCGCTGACCATGTGCTAAGTGCCAGTGTGCAGGCTCTAATCACACACACACACACACACCCCAGGACCCCCGTGCGGACAGGCAGTGAAAAGATAAGTGAGTCAACAGTCCGAGGGCACGGAAACAGCTGGACATCCTGTCTGTGATGTTGGACCATGTGACTCGGAGCCTGGGGGAGGGGGTTTAAGCCCCAGCGTTTGCAGGCAGCCCCGCCTGAGTTGGGTGTTGAAGAACAGGAGCACTTCATCCAGACGAGGAAGGGAAGGGACTCCTGTGTGTGGGACTTGTGAATCATGGCCAGGGAGCTGCCCTCGTTGCTGGCACATAAATATCAGTTAGAATGAAAGGAGAGAAGAAGGGACAGTGAGGGACAGCAAAGCTACAGGCAGTGAAGACTGAAGAGAGTGGCAGGCGCGGCACACGCGTTAGCAGAGAGCGAGGGACTCTAACCTGGTGAGCGGGCGGCAGCTGGCAGGGCTGGAGAAGCAGGCAGAGTCAGAGTCACCCAGAGCTTGGAGGGCGAAGCTAAGAAAGGGGAGGATAAATCTAAAAATTACAGGGAGCGACTGAAAATTTTAACCAAGGGAGACAAGATCAGGTCTGCTTTTTAGAACAATCCCTCTGGTGGCACTTCGTTGATTCGTTCTTCTCTTCATCTACTTGTTGCTATTTCAAACAGGACTGAGTCCCTGCTCTAACACGGAGCCAGGCACACGGCTGGCCCCGGGGCCCCGGACGGCTTGGAGGGGAGCCAGACGAAAGGCTAGAAAGCCAGCTGGGCAGCCACTAGGGGCCGGGAGAGGAGATATACCACCGGCCTCGGCCAGGTCCGTGGCATGAGGACCAGGGGGAGCGGGGAGCGTGGCCTTCTCATGGAGGCGGCACCTGCGGACTTCACGGTCCCTACCGGGGGCGGGAGGGAGTCGCCTGGAGGGCTCGGTGAGGCACACGCTGCCGGACTCCAGGCTCGGGGGCCTTGCACGGGGCTCCAGAGTTGGCACTTCTGACAAGTTCCCAGGGGACGCTACTGCTTCTGGCGCAGAGAACACACGCACAGAACCACTGGTCGACAGCGAGCCCAGGTTTGGGCTCAGGGAACCGGGTGGACGGTGCGACCAGCCACCTAAACATGGACTTGGGGACAATGTCTGCCAAAGAGCCTGCAATAGCAGGACAGTTTTGCGTCACGTTAGCTTTGAATCATTTAGCTTCTGACAACGTATTTTTTCTCTCTCTTTCTATATCTTCAAAGGAAATTCCAACCCACGATCTAGTTTCCTAAGTGGAATTGCCTACCAAGCCCAATGGGGACCCGACTTGTTACCTTGCTAGGTACGGCTCCGGCCATAAATTCAGAAGGCGACCTGCTACTCAAGAAGTGGGTACATTTGAGAGAGTAGCCTGTTCCTCAGTGGCTGCACC
>PVJD01014721.1:0-27875 GCA_004026545.1 Mormoops blainvillei
GGAGGTAGGAAGAACAGAGGGGAGACCAGGGTGGCAACAGTGGGGATGGAGAGAAACACTGGAGCAGGGACTTGGAGGACATAGAACTGCTAGGACGCAGAGTTGGACTAGATATGAGGGTATGAGGAGGGAAGCATTAAAAAAAAATGCCATCCAAGCCTCTTGCCTCAGGTAGCTAAGTGAAGGGGGGACTCTTCATTGATACCCACCAGGACACCAGAGAAGAAGCAGGTGAGGCAGAGCAGGAGGTGAATCAGAGCACATAGTGAATGCCATAGATACGTAATAAGAGCATTTATTGAGCACTGTGCAACTTCCAAGGCAACCTCTCAGCTGAAAAGCTCCAATCTGGCTTCCTCACAAAGAACACTCTCTGTTGTCCTCTCCCCGTGAAAAACATCTGGTCCATCTCCCCAAAGATGAACTTGCCCGTGAATCTGAGTTGACCCACTTGCTGCTCTCAGCACGCTGAGCAAGCGCCAAGCTGGGGACCTGAGAGTTCAGACCCAGTCACTTCCCCATAGACTCTAAACAAGATGGTACCAAAAAGTTGCAACTCAGAAGAGGAGAAAGCCAGGGAAATAAATAAGACACAAAGCCCACCAGAGGAACGTTCCTGCTGGGGCCCCCTGTTCTGGGGCTCCTGCACCAGCTCTGCACGTGCTCGCCTGCCCAAATCACCCCCGCGGTGGCCTCCAGTGAGCACTTGCAGGACTGTGAGCTTGCCCCCATTTCTCACACCATTTTGAAATGAATTCAGGATGCACACATTTACCCAAACACAGCACCCAGTTGAAAGGGGTAATGTTTTGTAGAATAACCACATTGTATATATGCCAAATGGAGTATTCCCCGGAGTTTTCTCCTGGAAGCAGTGAGAATGACTCTCTCTCTTTGGAAACTGAGTTATAATATATAAAAGCACACCTAGATTTTCACAGAGAATGTGTCCGGATTATGGATCATTTTCCCCCAGATAATGTTTTCCGGATTTTCCAAAAATGATTTACGGTAGGCAGAAAAAAGATGCATACATCTAAACATGAAAGAAGAGCCAATTATTTACACAAAACGCTCACCTGTCACTTTGGCCCTCACGGGCTCCAGTTGTTCTTTCTTATTTCTGCCAAATAGTACATCCATCACACAGGGCGCCGCGCGAGACTGACACTGACAGTGAACAGATGCTCCTCTGTCTTCAAGGCAACTGCTCCTCGGCTCCTCCTCTCCTTTCCTTCATGCCCTCCCGAAGCTTCCCTCCTGGTGCCACTCCGTTTCTTCCCCTCTCTGAGGGCCTGGTATTTCTTCACATTCCACGGAGGAGCTGCATCAGGGTTACTTATGTTCGGTCAAAGGTCAATTTCCCAGCTTCATGTTCTTGTTAAACTTTAATCCTCTTATTGTTGCTCCCTTTCCAATGTCATTTTTGGCTTCACCAAGAAAAGCCATGTAGCTTCCTGCTGGATTGAGGTTGGAGAGAGAATTTAGCAGTGCATTCTGCTTTGGCAGGCTGTCTGAAGTATTCCAACCAGGAGGTGGAGGTGGTTTATAATCGGAAGAGAGACTGTGAGGACCATCAAAGACACCTGAAGTCAATGAGGCATACTCGTATCGCCTTGGGGGAAAAAGGAAAGACACCTGGGGTTAAGAATGCCAAGAGCACGCTGATCATGTGAATTCCTGCTACATATCATGGGAAGTTCTTCTGCAGAGATGGGAAAGGTGTTTTGTTTTGTTTTCAATAAGGTTCCTTGAGCCTCCTACCCACCCATTCCTCAAAAAAATCATATGTAAAGAACAACTTAATTCTTATTTCTCTTTTGAAGAAGTAAACATAAAATATTTCATGTACCATTTAAACAAGGGATGTTGGCTCAACTTCCTGGCCCATCAAGACGGAGAAATGATGTCTGAATTTGATTTTAGGGTCTCCCTATATTTGTGTAACTTGATGTGATGCCATTGCCTGAAATCCACATTCAGTTGCTGTGAATATTAGGTGATGAATTCATGAACTCATCTTAACTCATGCTGCTTAAAGAAAGAACCAGTCATTCCCTCTTCAGGTAAAGCAAGGAAAGGGGGTGGTGCTGCCGCTGAGTGTAATTGTTGTCAGGTCTGGGCCGAGACCGTGCTCCAGTAGCTCAGAGCTCCGTCCTGACAGCAGCCGGCTGTACTTGCATACTGGCGGCGCATTCCATTCACCTGGTTGGGCCCCGCTCCAGGCCCACTGATTCAGATTCCCTGAAGACGGAGCCCAGCCATGTAATGTCCTTAAAATGTCTCTAGGTGATTCTCTGTGTGCAGCAGACATTGATTGAGAAGCTCAGGTCCCGGGGAAGTTGTTACACATTTGTGTTGATACTAGAATCGCATTCCTCCCTTTCCTGTGCGTCTTATCCTCTTTGAGCCTCTATTCCTTAACAGTAAAATGGGGCAAAACGTCAAGGCTATTGTGGAGCAAGGATCTAGCAAAAGCACCTGGCCCCAAAGAGTTATCAATCAATGTTAGGGCCCTATTCTTCCCCATTTTCTCAGAAGGTAATTCTCTTTAATCTAAATTTTCCATTAAGTCCCATAATAACTTGCCAGCTTATTCAGCTACCTGGTCTAAACATGTGTATCCATGTCAGGGTTATTATTTATTCCTAGGTTGTGAAAGCCACGTCCTTGTGAGGATTAAAGGAGAATGTTTGGCATACACTGAGGGCTCAGGAAAAAAAAATCACACCACCAGAGGCAGCAGCTCTGGCACAGAAAACAAGAGCTCAGGGCCTAGAGATCAGAAAAACCTGGGTTCAGATCTCAGCCCTGTGATTTAAAAACACTGTGACCATTGTCACATGTCACATGATTCCTTTGTTCCTCACTTTGATCTGCAAAACAGGGTGGCAATAGCTATGTTGCAGGGTTTGTTGGGAGGATTATACTGAAATTATAAGTGAAAACATAACCACCTTCTCCTTTCTTGTCCATTTCGTGTCGTATTCAGAAAAGCAACAGCCCCCAACCAGTGAGCTCACTCTCTGAGTCAAGTGCTTTGCCAAGCACTCGGCGTGTACCAGCTCGCTCTGGCCTTATATAATCCTAGGATGTGGGTATACTTAGCGTTACTCTAGAGGTGAGAAAACTCAGGGAAGGTAACCAACTTGCCTTAGGATACACAGCTATTAAGAGATTGAATTAGGAAGCCGAGCCTGGCAGCCTGATTTCAAAGTGTATACTCTGTGACAATTCCACACAGCTTCAATACATGATGGATGTTGGCTAGACTTTTATTGAGCAAAGAATCAGGTGGTTGTGTCCATGGGTAGAGCGCCCTGAGAGAGCCAGTCTTGGGTTGAGGCTGCCTTGTTATATAATACTGAGGAACCAAGCAGGCTCTCTTCATTTAGGTCCCATAGGTACCCTGAGGACAGTTATATGGTGAGATAAGGCCATATAACCTTTTTGATAATGGTGTTAAAATACATTAATCATAAGGATAGATAATCTGTCTTAGTTTTGTAAGGCTACCATAGCAAAGTAAAATACCAGAGACCAGGTGGTTTAGACAACAGAAATTTACTTACATTTCTAGAGGCTGGAAGTCCAAGATCAAGATATTGTCAGGGCTGGTTTCTTCTGAGGCCTTTTCCTTTGGTGGGCAGATGGCTGTCTTCTCACTGTGCCCTCACATGGTCTTCACTCTGGGGGTATGCATCCCTGGTGTATCTCTGTGTGCCCGGATTTCCTGTTCTTGTGACACCAGTCAGACTGGATTAGAGCCCACCCTAATGGACTCATTTTTAACTTACATCTTTAAAAGTGCTATCAATCACATTCTGGGGGGCTAGCGGTTAGGGGCTTAACATATGAACCCTGGGGGGACACAATTCAGCCCGTAACAATATCATGAAGGCTCAACAAGTTTACAGAAGACACTTTGCCCGAAAGGAACAGAGTATCGGGCCAAAACCCTCAAGATATGCATTTATCTTGGACATCGAGTCATCTGGGGGTCCTGGGTAGCTCAGAAGCTCACCCAAGTCATCTCACCAGGCTCAGTTCGATCTACCGCATCGCCGTCTTCAGAGGACTGGCTTCTCATCCTTGGGCTTGTTCGGTTTTGTTTATGACTGATTCCCTTCATTCCAGGAATCATCTCACAAAAGCAGGGACATGAGGTGGGGACAAATAAGGTGTGTTTATTTTCACAGCTCTCTCCTTTTAAACTTGAGGAAAATCTTTCCCAGAATCTGATTTTTTCTTAGTCTTCTCGGCTGAACTGTGTCACATGCCCACTACACACCAGTTCCTAGCAAGGAGGAACAGGAGTGCCCTGATTTCCTTAAATCTCGAGACTCTTCCGGGGACAGCGTGTTGCCACCTGAATCATATCAGGATCCCATTACCAAGAAAAAAGGAGGGAATGGCTTGGGATAGGCAACCTACAGGCAGCCCAGCATTCATGCATTCTCACAATGATTCACTCATCAACATCTAGTTACTGAGTAGCTACTGCATGCTGGGAATATAGCAGGGAACAAAACAAGAAAATAATTCTGTGCCTTCTTAAGATTCATACTGACTACATGCGAAGTTCTGGGGATATAGAAGTGATTAATAAAACTCAGCCTCTGCCTTTTTGGGCTCCCTTTACGTTCATTTTGCTTGGGGGCCAAGTCTGCATATCCCAAAAGACGTGAATTTCCCAAAGGGGTCAGGGGCCCTGCAGTGGTTCATGGGGCTGCCTTCATGTTGAACCTCCATCCTCCCTCTTTATAAACAGAGATAACAAGCAGTAGCTGTTCTTCCCCAAGAAGCTCTGGCATTGCTCTGAACCCATGGAAGCCTGACCACTGCTTTTTAGGTCTTCGCTAACATGGGAGGAACGAGACAAGGGACCTGTCACCAATAGGAGCTGCCTCCTGACCCGTCCTCCAGCCTTTGATAAATGCTATTCACTGGACACATGACCTGTGTCAAGTCCATGCTAAGTGTATTATTAGCAGTCTTTTATTTAATCCCTACACATCTCTGCAAGGACATCACTGGCAATCCTATTTTCACAGACTCAGAGAAGTGAAGGGACTTGATCAAGGTCAACAGCTAGTCAGTGCAAAGTCTTCCCTGCTATGCAGTAATGTCTCCCACCTTTGGAAGTTGCTGGTTGAGTAGATATGAGAGCAAAAGTGGGTGTTCCACAGACAATTTCTACAATGTAGTCACTGCCTTAAAATGGATGAAAACCGGCCAGTGCATAAGAGAACAGGGTAACAGGAACATGAAGGGAAGTCATCTTATACAGAGTTTCAGTCGGCCTTCCAAGCGTCTGAGATGCTTGCAGGGTGAGCAGGAAGGCTTTGTCCCCTCCCTTCAGGAGGGAGAAGGAAGAACGTTCACGGAGGGGTGGCCCCCGCTCTGGATTGGCACATACTGCATCTTCTAATCCTGGCACAGACCTGACAAGCACTATCATTATCCCCTTTTTATTGAGGGAGCAATTGGAGTTTGGTGAGGTTGTGCCCCTGGGCCAGAGATCCTACAACATATGGCAGGGGTGGAAGGTTTGAACTGTGGGATCCTCTTACTTCATAATTTCGGGGAAGGATTCAGGAAGGGGAGGCTACCTTCCCCTGAGGCCACTTATTCCACGAAATGTGTTGCACCCATAAAACATTCAGGAAGTAAAGAAGTATCATAAAAGCTGAATTTAAAAAGAAACATTTTTGTGCTATTAAAAAACAACAGCCTTATTTTGCAACTCTGTATCTTTTATTACAAAGGTATTGAGTAAAGCGAGTTAATATTTCCCTTTTGGAGATATTGTTATCATATCTAAATTACTTTGGAAATTTCCAATTAAGTTAGCTTCTAAATGGTACCTTTAATTAGCCAGAGCGATAAGCTGAGCAGATAATGTGGAAATCTTGGTTAGCAAGGTTCAAGGTGACAGGTAAAGCCCCAGTAAAGGTGGCAGCTCTCTCCCGGAGGGAGAAGCATTGGTTGGTGGGCTCTAGAGAACCCATGCTCTCCACAGGCCTGTTCAGGAAGCAGGATGTAGGGAGTGGTGGGAGAGCCACCCTAGGACTCCTGGAGTGAATGCTTCACCACTAAACGGAAGACCACACATTAGGCAATTCACATATAAGAGCATTCATTAATTCCACAAAGTCCTAATGTACAGCAGAGACTAGTGTCATGTTGGGTATTAGAGATAAAAAAGAAAAACAGAACATAGGAAATCATAGTTCCTGACCTCAATGAGTTCAGACACTAGCAAGGAAGAAAGTAATGCAAATAATAACAGTAGTAGTAGTAGCAGTAATAATAATAACAGGCCATACTTGGGAGGCAGAATGGACAAGATATTATGGGCATTACTGTTAGAAAAGGAAGTGCCTTCTGATGAATGAGCTAGAAGACTTCAGTCTTCCACCGTGTACTCAGGACCCCATCAGTGAGGCAGGGCCAAGAGTTCAATTTAAATAACTGTACTAGGTTACAGCCTGGACAGTAGTCCTCACATTTCTCCTTCCGAAATAATCTCAGATCCTTCCTTTCTCCTCCAGGCTTCCCAGCCACTGTCCTCACTGCTGTTTACCTCTTGGGAGCAGGCTCCTCATGGATCTCCTTGACTTCAGTCCCAACCCCTCCAGTCTATGTTCCCTGCTGCCACCAGGTGACCTGGCTAAAACTCAGACCTGATCATGTCACGCTTCGGTTTAACATGTACAGTTGAGCACAGTGCCTGGCACACGGCTTCATTGTGCTACATCATCTTGTATGAGTTTCCTGCCATAACAAAGAACCACAGACTCAGTGGGAGCAGACCTGTCTAAGCATGGGCTCTCCCAGAAGCAGACCCCAAGACAAGGATTCAAAAGCGAGTGGTTTATTTGGGAAATGAACCCAGAAAGACCAGCAGCACAGTGGGGAAGTAAAACAGGGAGAGGAGACATTAGGTTCATTGTCAAGGCTATTATCATTGCAGGCAGCTGAAGCCGGCTGGCTGGGGAGCTCTGGAGATGATGTGAATGTACTGCAGAGTTACTCTGAGGGAGCTGGGGGATTGGTCCACCCACTCTGGTCAGTCAAGGGTGAGTTTCTCCTGTGAGGTGTTGACTTCTAGGCAGTTCCATCCTGTCCCTTGAATGCAGAGGGAGGCAAAGAGCCACAGGTGCTCGCATTTAGAAGCCCTACATGGTAAATACGACAAGTTAAGGTGGGACACTGATCGTGTTAACAACAGCCCTCAGGAGATGACTCAGCCCAGTCTAAAGGGTAAGTGCAAGAAGATATTCAGTGTTGACTAGAATAGCAAAAGAGAACACATGACAAATGATGAAAACCACACGAAATATCTAGCAATGTGGGGATGGTCTTGTAATGTCCATTTAAAGAGAGGAGGCACAGCTACTGCCATGCCAATTTCAAAGTCCTTGAGCAACACAGAACAGGGTTAACATCAAATGTTAAGTGGCAAAAGGAAGGATGTAGTATAAATTGATTATATGTACATTATGGTTGTGCCTGGGTAAACATCTGTCTGCAAGGCAAGAAGAATTCAAAGCAACCACAAAGAAATGAAAATATATTAGGGTAATAGGACCATGAGAATTCTTTTGCTATGTCGTTTCTTCAATCGAATGGGGGGCAAAGATTTACTATGACTGATTAAAAACATCAATTCATATAAAGCAATGCACTCCCCCCCTCTGCACCACTGTTTCCTGCATCCCCTCCCAAATGAAATGCTGGCACTTGAATTCATGTCTCAGTTAACTTTGGGGAAAACCCAGACTAAAGTGGGTCTATTCTCAGGACTGGGATGTCTGCGCCACAGGGTGTGACCTTCTTTATGGTTCTTTTCATGGTTCTATTTAAACCAAATTCCTCTCTTTCTGTTTTCATTTGCTGATCCCGAAAATCGGGATTTGGTGGCTCAGACAGTTGCACTGGATCATTGGAAACACACATGCGTCCATCCAGCCATCCCTGCTCCTTCCTTCATGCACATAGATGTTAAGGTACTTTGGGAGTTGGCATCATCAAGGCGGATTCCGCGCCGAGAGTCTGCAATTTATCAAAATGTAAAGTATGTGAAAATGGAATTTAGCCTGCAGATTTGTGCTCCTTATCAAATGTCTCCAAGCATGTTCCATGAGTGACATAAATTAAGCCTTTACCCAGAAGATACATTATCTCTGTGTGAGACCTTCCACGTTGTTTTCTGATGGAAGTAATTAGAAGCTTGGGTCCCACAGATAAGAGGCCAGTTCTGCCCCGCCTGTGAGTCAGCAATGACCTGGAAGCCTGCCCTGGGCTCTGTCTGGCAGGGCTATGCCAGAAGGCTTGGAAAGGTTTCTGGGAAAGAGAAGGGGGGGCAAGAGTCAGCCCCAGGGACCTGGGTGATGGGGCCACGCTGGCAAAGGTTCATTGAGTCCTACTATGTGCCAGCCATGGGATAGAGATTTTAAGAGACATTATTTTTTGCCCTCGAGAAACTCGCAGAATAAGGCAACCCAAATGTCCACCGATGGATGAACGGATGAATAACATGTGGTATCTCCATAGCATACAATGGGATATTATCCAGCCATAAAAAGGAATGAAGTGCTGATATGTGCTCTAACACATGTGAACCTTGAAAATATTATGCTGAGTGAAAGAAACTAGACACAAAGGCCACACAATTGTATGATTCAATTTATGTGAAATAATATCCAGAACAAGTAAATCCATAGAGATAGAGAGTGGTGATTGCCAGGGGCTGAGGGGAGACAGGGGTAGGAAGCAAAAAGGAAAAAGAAAAAAAAAAGACTTATGTCAGACCGAAGTAACGACTTAAAATCAAACATTAGACAACTGTGTTCTCTAAACTCTGGTCACCCTGCGTAAGAAACTGTTTGCCTGACACCTTTTCTGAAGGTTCCAGCATCCCACCACATTGTAAAGCTCCCTTCTCCAACCTCAAATTATTAACTTCTTATGTAGACTTTTCATCCAGTGCTCTTTTTGTTTTCATACTATAAACTACGACCTTGGTATCTCCCCTGTCTACAACCCTAATGGCCCATGTAAGTATTTTCCTAAAGAAAAGATATCCAGAAGAACTCTGGTACTAGTATTAAAACAATTTTCCCCTCACTAAAGTAACATAGTAATTTTGGCAACTTTAATTTTGAAAGTTATTTACCATGAACAATAAACATTGTTCAGTAAGGAAAACAAAGATGGGGATTTATTAATTCTGGAAACCCCTTCATTTAATTATTATTCTATAAACTTCTATCGAGTGCCAAAAAATAAAAAATAAAAAGGAATGAATCACTCACCAATACGTGCTATGAGACGGATGAAATTTAAAGACACTATGCTAAAGTGAAAGGAGTCAAAAAAAAGTCATCATCATATCGTATGATTCCATTTACACAAAGTGTCTGGAACAGTCACATCCATGAAGACAGAAAGTAGTTCAGTGGTGTCAGGTGCTTGGGGAGGAAGAAATAGGGTGTGAATGTAACCGAACGCAGGTCCGGCTGCCTGCTGCTACAAACGCCGAACTCGAGAGACAGGTGCTGATATGAAGGAAAGTGGCTTATTTTCAGGTGCCAGCCACCTGGAAGAGGGGAGACATGTCTCAAAGCCCATTTGCACATCTCGGTGCATGCAGAGGTTTTTATAAGGAGCAAGAGGGAAAGTCAAACAAAGGGATCCAAAGGAGGGGGTTGAAAAGTTCTCAATGTGCAGAGAAGCACAGTCCATTCTGACAAGGCAAGTGATGGTCCACGTGTGTGTCATCCTGGCTCCACAGTTGAAGGTCAGCAAATTTTCCAAAGCTGGGATGCCTGAAGGCTGAAATCTGTATCTTTTGAATTTAGCTCCTAGGATTCTTATACAGACATGCTCTTTATCTACAAGCTACATATTGGAAACAGCATTTACAGAAACAATGTCAAAAGAATAGTGGGGTGGGTTACAATCTCCCACTGTTACAGTGTTCAACTGTTACGTGAAGGCTAATGGAGTTCCTTTTGGTGTGAGGAAAATGTTCTAAAATTGATCACCGTGATGATTATACAACCTTATGAATATACTAAAAGGCATTGATTTGTATACTTTAAATGGGTGAATTGTATGGCATGTGAATTAGATCTTAGTAAAGCTTTTATTGAAAAGTAAAAACAAAATTCAGAGGGGATAAGCATATTATATGAAGCAAGTTCTACAAAGTTCACAAAGAAAGTGAGATTTGAGCTGAACCTTGAAGGTGATCAGGGAAGGATTAGAGAGAAAGCAGTTTCTGGCAGAGAGGACAACACAGGAGTCAGAAGTGTGAGGAAAGGTCACCAGCAACTAATTAAGATAGTTAGGAAGAGCTGTGACCTTGAGCTTGGCAGGGGGAGGGGGTTGATAAGCCCATGATGTTTATTTTAAAAATTTACTATTTTTAAACAGGTTATACATTCACATAGCGCAAAATAGAAAAGCTTTAAAAAGGTAGCCAATAAAACAAGTTTGTTCCCTCCTCTTTCTCCGACTTACCCAGTCCCCCCACCCTGGCAATCACTATCACCAGTCTCTGTATGTCCTATATGAAATATATTATACACATATGAATAAATATTCACATATGTTTTTATGTAGAAGGCATTATATCATCAACAATGTCTCATACTTTCATTTTCATATGAGCGAAAATCTTCGAGATCCTTCCAAATGTGTATACAAAGAATTTGTTAATTTTTTTATTGGGTATCTAGGATGTACCACATTTTATTAACCAATTTCCTATCAATGGACTTGTAAGTTGTTTCCAGTTTTTCCTTCCTATAAAATTCTGCAATAAATAACCTTATACACATGACATTTCGCATATGTATGAATTTACCTGTAGATGCAATTCCTAGAAGTGGAACTGCTAATTACAGAGCTTGTGTGTTAAAAATTTTTTTTTGTTCAGGCTTCAGCTTTTTACTGAACGTGTTACAAAAGAGGTTTAGTCAAAAAGACCAAAACCCGTGTCCTCGTCAGGCTCCTCAGATGCTTCTTTCTTTGCTTTCACTTTCTCCTCCTCCACTGGGGCAGTGGTGGTGGAGCCTACCTTGCAGACGAGGGTATCGATGCTGACATTGGCCAGAGCCTTTGCAGCAGGCCTGGCCAGAAAGGTCCAACAGTTACGCCAGCTGCTTTAATGAGGGCATTGACCTCATCCTCTGTGACCATCACCTGATCATTGTGCAGGGTGAGGTCTGAGAAAATGTAGGCGAGCTCTGAGACGGAGGTCGTGGTATGGGTGGGCACAGGACGAGCGCGGCTGGGCACAGTGCTAGTCTCTGGATGAAGTGAGGGCCTCACCCCATGCGGCCTTAGCTTCCTAGGAAGGAATAGCACCTTACTAGCAGCTGGGGAGAGGAGCTTACATTTTGATAGATACTGTCACACTGTCCACAATAGAGGTTGTACCAATTTATTCTTCTATTGGGTAAGAGAACCTGGTTCCCCACATTTTGGGAAATGTGTTTGGAAATACCGTCCAGGGCCAGTTCACACAGAGTGCTATATGCAAAGCTAAGAAATTTGAACTTGATCCATAGACCAATGACACCCTCTTGAGGGCTTAGACACTGGATGAGGATGGGCAGGTTTGAAGTTTTTAAAGCTTATTTCCTTGCTAACATAAAATAAGTTTTGTAGGAAATTTTTATTCTCTAGCAGGCATGAGTGGCGATGTGATGAATCAGGGAGGGGAAAAAGCCTCTTTTAGGGTTTAAGGCATGCTGGAGAGAATGTGATTATCATTTAGGCACAGCGGCCATTCTAGACAATAAGATGGGATATGAGCACAACGTGCATTTGTTTTTTTTTTAAATCCCATAACTCTAACTTTCCTGCCATTCTTCTTTTAGCATACACTACCCACATGCTGATGGCTTCTCATGAAGAATTTGGCCTTCAAGGGTAACTATATACAACCAACAGCCCGGAATTTTTTTTTATCGGAAGCTAACAGTTGACCGAATGACAAGAGGACAGGTGATACAGCAGCTTTAGCTTTCTCTGGAAGACCATTTTGCAAATTAATTGTATTTGGAACTGGCATTAAACAAAGAGCTGCGGGGGTAAAACTGCAGACACATTCATCCTGAGTCTTTGTTTCTTAAACAAGAGGTAGTTCTATTATTTGATGCAAAGAGAGAAGGAAGCTGGATGGCAGATGGCCGCGAAGGCAACAGCTTATGAAGGGCAGAGAGCCAGCTCCATCCAGGGTCTCCAGCGGTGGTTCAAGGACGAGCGCGGCAGGCCTGGTCCTCCTGGAGCTTGCCCTGACGTTTATGACCACTACTGCAAGGCCCGAGGAGGGCAGCTTCTGCTCTAAGCGCCAAGTGGATTTCAGAGACTTTTGCTATGAGTTTGTGCCTTTGGGCTCCTCTTTCTGTGGTGCCCAGACTGGAGTGAGAGGCAAGGAGGTCATTCGGTCTTTATCCGTGATGAAGGCACCCAGCAGTTTCTACAAAAGCACATCTCTCAGGGCAGGGTATGGTGGACTGGGCTCACAGGGAATGGAACCACAGAAGGTAGGGGGTAATGTGATAACTATGTTTTACGGAGGAGCTTGTGGCTGCAATTCTCACCAACACAAAGCTCCATAGAACAAATTAATAGGCCCCATTCTCATGGTAAGGAAGCCCCCCTCTTTGGTAGTTTTGTAGATCAAATAAAGTAATTCATGCACAGTATTTAGCAGAGAATCTGGCACACAGCTGACGCCCTAGAAACGTGCATTTCTTTGCATATGCCTAATAATAGTATTAGCTATGAAATATTTGGTTTTTGCTAAAATAATATACAGCACTATCCTGAGTGCTTCATGTCCATTATCACGTTGAATCCTCATGATAACTGATAATATAATTGTTATTGCTGTCCCTGTTTTATAGGTGAGAAAACTGAGTCTCAGGAAATAATTACTGAGCTATTTTCAAAGCACTTCCACATGTCCCCACCCCCACCCCCGCCACCTTGGCTATGAGACTGAAGCAGGTCAAGTGCTTAGCATGGCTCCATTCACATTAGATAGTCTCATTTTAATAGTTTTCGGGGGAACTCTCACTTATCTTTTACTCTGGGAGGACTCCTCACCCCAACCTCAGCACAACCAAGTGAGTCCTTCTCTACACGCTTATAGGGCTTTGTCCACACCTCTACGAGAGCCCTTGTGGCATGGCTCTAGTTATGTAGGTGTCTTCCCCGCCTAGACAACAAGTTCTTCAAGGGAAGGAACCACATCCTGGCCAAAATTTTCCCCCAGTGCCTGTACATAACAAAGAATGAACAAATGAACCTTCATGTTTAATCCTTACACCTGCCCCATGAGGTAGACATTGCTACTCTTATTTTATGGGTGAGGAAAATGAAGTCCAGAGAGAGGGACAGCCTTGCTCAAGATGACACATCTAGGGATGGGCAGTGTCCCGCCATCTCATACTGCTTAGTGGAAGCTGTGGGGTTTTAGAAGCAAGAAACTTGGTCTGGCCTAAGCACCTAGAGAAATATGACAGAGTGGATGGAAATGCTTTAACAAAGGAGCAGATGGGCAAGCTCAATTTGGGATGCTCACAGCCAACAGATGCAAATTCTGCAATGTGTCTTCAGGCAATATCCCCTGAATGGTTTCTTGCTTTGTAGATGCAGCAATATGCAGGTTTCTGCATATTGAACTCCATTCATATGCACTTAAAGGAGTTGGGTCTATTTAAAATCTACAGGGGATAGATCTGAGTAGGCAGATATGTAACAGCTTTCAATATGTAATGTTATTTAAGAAGTGAGGGACAGAATGCTGAGTGCAATATGATGGCATTTGAGTAAACAGATTTAAGGCACTCAAGGGTGCCGACATGTGGATGAAATTCAGGCCAGAACAACTCACAAGAAACCATAATGGGGGTGGTACATAGGTCAGGGAAGGGAAGGTACTTTCATTTTATGCCTTTTTCACTCTTAAATCTTTTTTAACCATTTGTAGGCATTTCTTTTAAAAATTAATAAATACATTTTGAGTCTTCACAGTAAATGTTTTATATCTAGTGTTTTCTAGATCTATAGTGTTCTTGAAATGCCTCCGTATATCAAACACACACACACACACACACACACACACACACACACACACACAAATGACGCTTTGAGTAACATCACTGGGTTCAAGGATCTGGCGAGTCCTGAAGTAGGGAAAACTGTTTCCGTTTTCACTCAGCAGTGCCCAAATATATTTGACAAGGGCCCCTTTTCTGTGTGAAATACCTTTCAACACTGAGGCTGCAAGCATCAGTTACTGAGTCAAACCGCCTGTACAGGTTCCCCACCCTGGTCCCCAGTGTTTAGGCTGGGTCCTTATGTTAGAGTGTTGGGAGATAGCGGCTAGGAAATGCCCCTTCCCTGGCATGGGAAAGAGAGGCCTTCAGCCTGTCAGCACTGATTGAGCACCTACTATGCACAAAGAGTTGAGCTGGGGCTAGTCTTGTACATAAAAAGGGTCAGAAGAACATTTCCAAGTCCTGGTGCTCATGTTCCCATCCCAGGGCTGGGGATCTGGCTGGACACCTCAAGTGTGAACTATAGCCACTGGCACGAAGGGCAGGCCTTTCCTGCTCCCAAAACCTGCGGTTACATTGGGAGAGACCCTTCTTCCAGATGGGCTGCCTCAGGCAACTGCACACAGTCATTTGCCTTCATCTGCGAGTTTGGTGAGCTGGCCTAACTTGCGGGGTCTACTTCCTTTACCCTGTCCCTTTCTGTGTCTCTGTCTCTGTTTCGTTGTCTCTCTGTGCCTCTCTGCTTCTCTCTCTGTCTCTCTAAATGCTCACCTGTCTCTGCATGCTCATCTGTGCCTGTCTCTATCTCTGTCTGTCTCTCTCCATGTGTCTCTCTCTCAGTCTCTCTGCTTCCATTTCTGTCTCTGTTTCTCTCTGTGTGTCTGTCTAAATGCCCACATCTCTCTGTCTGTGTGATACTCTGTCTCTGTCTCTCCATCTCTCTCTGTCTCTATCTCTCTGTCTCTCTCTAAATGCCTGCCTGTCTCTATGTGATGCTCAGTCTCTCTGTGTCTTACTCCATCTCTCTAGCTCGCATCCTTTCTCTCTGTGTCCACTGACTTCCCTACTAGTCTTGCTTATCTCTCTGTCTTTCTTCCTCATATACCTGTATCTAAGGAGAGAAGCTCACTCACCCTTGACTCCTGCTCCCTGGTCAGCCTGGGTCTAAGTGCCCCATGCTCACATCCCACCAACTCCCACCATCTCTTCTCTTATGCTTTTCTAGCTGTTGCCCATGCCCGACCCCCACTGTAGGCCCTGGGGACTCTGTATCAGAGACACTGCAGGAGTGGGCTATGGCCGCAACCAGATCCGGTCTGCTAGGTGGTGACTGCAGTGGGGCCTGGCCTTGGAGCTGAGCCGCCTCCTGGTCACCTGACCCACAAGCCAGGTTTGATAGAAGCTTCTGGACTTCCTGGGTCCAACTCCCTACCTGGTTCTAAGCTCCTGGTTCCTAGGCCCTGTCCCGGGTTTGAACACTCACAGGAGCCCCTGCTGGATTCTGCCCTCCCCTAGCTTTCAATAGGTGCACACAGGCTTAACTCCCGCTGCCTGACTAGTCCTGAAAACATGGAAGCTCCTATGAAGCCATCCCTACTCTGCGCATTATGCAAGTTGCCTTTCTTTTCATCACAGCCCCCTTAAGTCCCTGCTTCCTCTGCCACCCCAACTTCAAGACTATCTCTCAGATGCTGTCAGCCACCAGGGCATTGGAGCCTTGGCACGAGGTCACACTATGAAGAACTAATGAGTATCAAGCAGAAGTTCCAGTGCTGAGTTAGGTACTTTATGTATATTTATTCATCATAATAGAAGTCCCTCCACCATTCTATTGTCGTCCCATTATAAAGCTAAGGAAAGTGAGGCTCAGAAAGGGTAAGTTCCTTGTCCAAGGCCATACAGCTGGGAAGTGACAGAGATGAGACCTGAACTAGGTTTACCTATGGTCAGAGAGACAGGTCAGAAGATGCTACAATGGTGGCTTTGCAGGTGGAGGAAGGGGCCACAATCCAAGGGATGCGGGCACCTCTAGAAGCTTGACAAGGCAGGAAACAGATTCTCTACTGTAGACTCCAGAGGAATGCCCACACCTTTATATTAGCCCGGGAAGACCCATTTTTGGACTTCTCACCTTCATAACTATAATATGATAAATCTGTGCTCTGTTAAGCCACTAAGCTTGTAGTAGTTTGTTACAGCAGCCACAGAAAATGAACACAGGTTTTGGTCTCAACCCCTATTCTGCGGCATTCCCAGACAGGCTTAAGTTTGAATTTGGCATTTCCCACTTTCTGTCCATTCACAACTGAGCCAGGTCATTCTTTTTCCACAAATGTTTACTGAGCATGAGCCAGGTGCCAGGAGCTGGGCTGGTGTAGGGTCTTTGCACAGTAACCCCACTGAACCCCATGTTCCTAATGGGGAGAATGATAGCTCAGCTCATAGGACTGATATAAAGACTCATTGAATTCATTCCTTCATCCAACAAATGCCTGTTTAGCATCTATCATGTCCTAGGCATTGTTTTCAGATAAGGCTCAAGGAAGGTACTTGAAATAGGTGGAATGATAGTGGCCACTTGAAAAGCCCATACTCTGTACAAATTCATTTAATCCTCTTAATGTCCGTACGGGGTACAATACAGACTCCTCCCCCGCCCCCTCCCCAAACAGAGGAAGCAGAGAGAAGCTAAGTGACTTTCAGAAGTCACACAGCCACTGGGTGGCTGGCCTGGAGCTGCCCGGGGCAGCCTGGCTCCAGAGCCATACTATCACTGCTGCTGAGGCAGCTTCCACTCCGTCCTTGCATCTCACAGTCCTGACCCCTGAGACTCTTCCACTTCCCATCAACCAGGCACTTGCCCATCCACAACCATAAGCTTCCTAAGTATCACCTTACCTCTTACAGGTGTCGACCAGAGTCTGGCCTGCGAGGGCCTCAATGCCATCATGCACTGTGGCTCGGGGGAGGTCAGCCAGATCCAGGATGCCTTCTACGGGAGCCAGACTCCTCATTATTGCACCCAGAGGCGCCCCTTGGACCTGCAGGAGGAGTGCAGCTGGCTCAGTGTCAAGGATGAAGTAGCAGGTAGGGCCCAAGGGCTTCACAGCTCTGGCTGTGAGCTCAGGGCAGTTCCTGGTGTCCCATGCCCAGCAAACGGTTTTGGAAGGCTTGAACAATTCTCATACATGACCTTGAGCCTCCAACACTGAAAAAAACTAGCCGGCCTCTGCCCACAGCACCAGGCTGGTATGCAAGGGAGATATAGCTCACCCTCCACTGGACCCAGTGGGTCAGGTGGGCATTTTGCTGCCCACCCAACTTGGGTGCAAGCAACATCACTTTCTTTTTAATTTAATTTTTAAAACATTTTGAAATACTTGTCATATATAGATAAGAATAAAAAATATTTCAGTGAACTCCCATAGATCCACTACCCAACTTGGTCAAATCTTAACATTATGCCATATTTGCTTAAGATTCCCTCATTGAAAAAACCAAATACAATATTGGATATACAGCCAATGCTCCTGTGAAGCCCTCACTGGTCTGCTGGTCATGAATTCAGTGTTTATTAATCACATGTGTGGTTTTGTTATTGCTGCCTTGCGTGTGTGCAACCCTGAACATTATCTAGTATTGCTTTGCAGGTCTTTAATGTTTATAAAAATGGTATTGTATTGTATGTCATTCTGCAATGTGCTTTTTTTCTCTTTTCCTTCTTTCTTTATTTTATTTTTTTGCTCAAAGTACTATCCATCTTGGTACATGTTGTGCTAGTTTATCCGTTTCATCTAGTGTATGACCATGCCACAATTTGTCTCCTCTGTTGAGAGCTGTATGAGTTGGGTCTTAATCCTTGCTGTTGTGAATAATGCTGAACAAATGTTCCTGGTGGCATCTCTTGTTCACATGGGAGAATTTCTCTATCACCTGTTTTTCTACATTAAATTAACTCTGCCTCTGAGCTGCCTTTGCCCTGAATCATGGCAATGATTCGCTTTCAGGGAATATGGGGGCTCTCTGCACCCCCCTGTGGGGTGCAAAGGCCTCAGAAGCCTCTGTCGTCCAGGACAGAGGGGAGCCCTCTCCTCTCTGCTGCAGTGACTGCTGTTGGGTCTGTAGGACCCCATGAAAACAGGTGGCCTGCTATAAGCCAAGGAGGAAGTCAGGGCCATGGTACCTGCCTGTCCCTTCTCCCAGGCTTCTCCGTAAGTATTCAATTCGCCTGCATAAGCAGGAGGGAGAGGTATCGGTGTTGGCAGGACCCTGAAGCTCTGGCCTGGGCTCTCCGCGGTCCTTCCTCTTACGGGCACCTGGTGCCCTAGTAACCACAGGTTTCCTAAACTTGCTCTCTCTTTGCCAGTTCTCAGGGTGTCGGTTTCAACTTTAGGCCATTTGACTAGATGCCACCAGATCAGTGGTTCTCAAAGTGGGGTCCCCGGGCCAACAGTGTTAATATGACCTGGGAGCTTGCTAGGAAAGCAAATTCTCTAGTTGGCTTCCACATCTACTGCATCACAAGCACTCCAGGGAATTCTGGTACCATCTAAAGTTTGAGAAACACTGGGCTGGACCCTGAACTACTTGAGGATAGGAATCCTACTTCTCTCTCCCCCAGTGGCTAGAACAGTGCCTAGTCTTCAGTAGACACCAACTGATAATTTGTCAGGCAGATGATGGGTGAATGAATGAACGCAAGGTCATTCATATCTGCCTGAACCTATTCCTTTATGTCCTTCACACTGTTCCTGCTTCTGCTGGGATGCGGTCTTTCCTAGGACAGTGCCAGGGGTTGCAGGCACACCAAGTGGCAGCAAATGGGACCTTCTTTGGAGACCTATGCCCCACCTGGGTGCAGTACCAGTGTCGGGAAGGTGAGTCCCCAGCTTACCTGGGTGTGGGAATTTCCTCCTCATTTCCATTCCAGGTTAGCCGCCCTCGGAGCAAAGGGAACCTCCACCCATGGGGGCTGGTCTACTGTGTGCTAAGAGACTTTCTAACCCCAGACTCCTGTGCACGGCCTGGCTTAGCCTGGGGATAAAACATTTGAAGGTCCTGTTGCAGAAAGGAGCTATCAAGCCAGAAGTTTAAAAAAAAAATTCTTTTTTAGCCCCAGGACCCTTCAATTTAAATTTCATGGGGTGACCCAATAAACATAACAGACAACTCCAAGCTTCCTTGATTGAAAAGAGTCAAAATATCTCCCCCGCATGCCATAACCATTCAACCACCGTCTCCCTCATATGCTGCTTTTTTAGTACACACAGAGACTTTTTAAAAATACAAACCTTGAAAGCCATAAAAATAACTAACCCACATTACCACAGTTTAGAAAAATTTTATAAATCAAGAAGGAAGAATCCCTCCCTTTAGTTCTATAATCCTGTGCCCCATAAGCAAACCACGTTAACTATGTAGAATAAGCTCTTTACTGATTTTAAACATATTTTCATAGACATGGCTGAGCATGAATTTATATACATATAATTTTATAAAAATATAATTATGTAAAATATATTAGTCTACAACTCATTTTTTTTTCACTTAATAATATATCCTGGACATCTCTCTAAGTCACTGGCTTGTTTTTTTTAATAACTGCATAGTATCCCATCATAAGATTATGTCAAATTTTATTTAACCTGTTCCCCTATTGATAAATATTTAGGTTACTTCTGATCTCTTGTTGTTGTGTATTATTTGGCAGTGCCCTCTTGTACGTTCTTGTGGATATATCTTGACATGTGCTTAAGATTATTTTTAGAGGAGAGATCCGTAGTAGTGGAAATCCTGGGTCACAGGGTATGCACATTTTAAATGTTAATAGGTATTGCCAAATTACCCTCCAAAATCGCTGTATTGATTTATATTGCTACTAACAGTGTATGAGAGTGCCAGTGTCCCCTACGGCTGTGAAACCACGTCATGCCATTTTCCAACACATTAAATCGGTCAGAACAGCAACCTCTATTGAGGGCATGTATAACAGTGCAAGGAGCTCTGAAGGGAGAAGATGTGTCAGGGAACATTGGGGCCCCCAGGGGCCATCCAAGAGAGCAGAGTCGATGAGTACAGGAGAAGGGAGGACCACACAGAAGAGAGGGTACAGGGAGGCGAGGGTGGCACGGGAGACAAGTTTTACCAGGGATATTAATTTGCTGGACATGACCGGGTGGAATAAGAGTGACTAAGGCAGCTCTGGCCAGGTGGCTCGCTTAGTTAGTTGCAGTGCTGTCCAGTAACCATAATGTTGTGGGCTCGATGCTAGGTCAGGGCATACGCCTAGGTTGCAGATTCGACCCCTGGTTAGGGCACATAAGGGAAGCAATCAATTGATGTTTCTCTCTCTCTCTCTCCTTCTCTAAAATCAATAAATATACCCTCAGATAAAGTTTTAAAAAGAGTGAGCAAGGTGTCTCAATCCTATTTTCTGGGAAGAGGAGGCCACGTGTTTTGGCAGCACGTTCCATTTGGTGGTTTTGCTAATGGACAAAGTACCCTTTGGCGATCTGCCTGTCCCAGCGATGTTGTCATTGGACAAATGCATAGCTTAGGGTGGGGGTGAGCTGTGTCTGGCAACCACATGGTTCAGGTTTTCTGCCCCAACTTTGTTTCAAATATCCTGTCAGCCTGTGAATCCATGTATTCTGATCACAATCAGAATTGGACAGGTTCTGATTTGTGAAAGGAGGGACGTTATTCAGAAGTCCCTACCCCTGACTGTGCCCAGAAGGGCCTAATTGCATGTGACTTTTCCTGAGGTAGTTGGTGAAAGTCCTTTTAATTTGCATTCAGCTTCTTTTCCCTTTTCCCTTCTAATTTGTGCTAAGAAAGGAAAGATTATGCTGCACGAATTAGCCCAGGGCTGTGTTAAAAACCAGTAAATTCTACCCTTCGCCCCTTCCTCCATGCCAACTTTTGAAGCTCAAGGATTTGTTAAATTTAATGTGCACTAAATGGCTTACAATGAATCATCGGCCACCTTAGCCAAGTAGATTTTCTTAAAGGTGCTTTCTTTGCCTTTTGTCTTTTTAAACGCTATAAAATACATTTGGACAATCAATAAATCCTTGTTAAATAAATTATGGTACATTGTGCAACTATTAAAAAGAATAAGGCAGCTCTAACTGAATTTATATAGAACAATCTCCAAGATATATTACGTGGAAAAAAAAAGGGAAGGTGTCAAATAATGAATATAGTAAGAACCATTTGTATAAATAGAAAAGTACATGATTGTGAATATGTAGATATTTCTGGAAGGTGACCTGGGATATTGAAAACCATGGTTGTCTCTGGAGAGCAGAACTGGGGGCCTGAGGTATAGCAGTGGAATGGGGGGTATCTTATACATTTCAAATTCTGTATTGTGGTCATGTATTACCTATGAACAAAAAGTAAAATCCAAAAGACCTTTAAAAATTTTATTTATTTATTTATTTATTTATTTATTTATTTATTTATATTGATGAGAGAGAGAGACATCGACTTGTTGATTCACTTAGTTATGTATTCACTGGTTGACTCTTCTATGTGCCCTGATCAAGGATCAAATCCTCAACCCTGGTATATCAGGACGACACTCTAACTAACTGAGCTACCTGGCCAGGGTGAGAGTCGGTTTGAAACACACAGTTTTCCTCTGCAATGGTGCACAGCCTTTTGTGTTTTCATCTGTGGGCCAGCAGTTGACGGTGTCCAATGAGAGAGTCACCTTTGACAGTGTCACCACTCCCCTGATGTGGCTCCTCCCTGCTTACACTGGAAATCTGTCCTGAATAATTAGTACCGGAGATGGCCACACGTTCGATCCTTACTACCCACCCAGGTAAGAGGACTCTCTGAGCCTTGAGTCAGCATGTGTCAGTCAATTTTTGCTGCATAAAAAGAATCCCAAAACTTACAATAATACTTATTATTTGTCATGGTTCTTTAAATCAGCCAGGTGGATTTTCTTGTTTGGACTAGCTCAGCTGGGGCTAGGTGGCCTGGAAGGACCTCACACATCAGCTTGTTGGCTGGGCGCATTGGTTGCTCAACACCCAACAGGCTAGCCTAGGCTCACTCCCGTGGTGGCAGGAGAGTTCTTGGCAGTGAGTTCAAGCATATTTCAAATGTCTACTTGTGTCACATTATTTTTATCCTCACCTGAGGACATGCTTATTGATTTTAGAGAGAGGGGAAGGGTGGGAGAGAGAGGAAGAGAAACATTGATGTGAGAAACATTGATCAGTTGCCTCTTGCACATGCACCGACCAGGAACCGAACCCACAATCCAGGCATGTGCCCTGACCGGGAATAGAACCCATGACCCTTCTGTCTATGGGACAACACTCCAACCAACTGAGCAACACTGTCCAGGACTACTTGTGTCACATTTTTTAATGACCCTTTGGCCAAAACAAGTTTCATTGCCAAGCCCAAATTCAGCAGGGAGAGAAACAGACTGTACCTGTTGATGGAAGAACTGGCAGAACCACAGAACAAAGGGGTACACATATGGGAATGGGAGAAACTGGGGCTCACCGGCATCTATTATGGAGGCCACCTGAACAGTCACGGAGGGCTGGGTCCTTTCGTCTTGGCTCTGAGTAGAATCTCTCCTGGGCCACTGTCCAAAGAGTTGGTAATGAGGTAAAGGAGATGCTCACCTAGGTATGGAAATGTTTCTTATCAGTAAGGATAATAAAAATAATAGTAGCAACATCAATGATAGTCCAGCCAAGCAGTTTTCACACACAACCTCACTAGAGCTGTGCTAATATAACCACTTGCCACATGAACTACTTGAAATGGAACTGTTCTCAATTAAGATATGCTATAAATGTAAAATTCACATGGGATTTTCGAGACTTAGTCCCCCCTCCCCCAAAAAAGAATGTAAAATATCTCACTAATAATTTTTATATTGATTATATATTGAAATGATAGTGCTTTGAATATATCAGGTTAAAGAAAGTAAATTCTTTATTAATTTAACCTGTGTCTTACTTTTTCCAGTGTGGCTTTTAGGAAACTTAAAATTACACATGTGGCTTATACTCTTTGCATTGGATGGTGCTGAGCTCGATAATTATTACCTTGTTGTCACAAAGGAAGAGTGGTGCTACCCAAGCCTCACAGCTAGTGAACTGGCAGCGCTGTGATATTGTACAAGCACGATGGCCTGGCCTTGAAAGGAGCTCTGGCTCTGAGGCCCCTGGTGGATTATGTAACACACATCATCAGGACCTGAGGTCACTGCTCCCCTCCCCCACATCCTCCAGGAAACAGTTGCCTCCCCAACCGGATAGTAGCTAAACCCAATTCATAACATTTCCAAGTCCAACCTGGCTTGTGTAAACTCCATTCTGCCCTGCTGGGTGCCCCAGCAGGAGGGGTGCCCCAGACTGTTTCAGAAAATCCAGGTCTTTGTTGGATTCTGGGGCTCCTTATAGGGATCCCTAGTTCAATACGGATCCCCTGGGAAATCATGGAGGCCCATAAACCTTTCTTCTTAACCCTCAAGTATCTCCAGTTTTACCCTGTGGGACCGAGAGGTTCCAGCTCCATGGGTGCTGGCATTGCCGAAAGCACCGGGTAGGGTGAGGCAAACAGGGGGTCAGCCCTGTCCACAGCCCAAGTCTGCTCCAGTGAGTACAGGTCTCAGGCTGAGCAGCGCTCCGAGGTCTCAGGCATTGTGCCAAACAAAATAGTGTCCAGAGGCTGGGGTTCTAATCCCAGGCGCTGCTAGTATACTGGGCCCAGAAATAATCCCAGGTCTTGGGTTTCTGTTTCCTTCACTGTCACATTTATATCGATGGTTGCTTTGATTGGAATAAAATGAGAAATTATGTGTGAAGATGCTTTGGGAAGTAAATGTTTAAGTAATGCAAATACCTATGGCAATGCTTTGCAGGTTTCTTCCCATTTGCTACCATTTCATCAATAAAACAACAAATGCTAAGTTATGCAACCTTTAACCCCTGAATTTTATAGAACTAGAATTTGGCATAAGTCTTTGGTGTAAGAATTTGGCAAGACTTTCAGTTACAAAAGGACTTTTTTAAAGCTTTAAAATTTTATTTATTGATTTGAGAGAGAGAAAGAGAAAGAGAGGAAGAGACATTGATTTGGGGTTCTACTTATTTATACATTCATTGTATACGCCCTGACTGAGGATCGAACCCACAACCTTGATATATTGGGACAACACTCTAACCAACTGTGCTACCTGGCCAGGGCTACACAAGGACTTTATAGTAATAAGCAAACAGTAGTTAAAAACTGGAGAAAATGGAAATATTTGTCAACTGTGGGTGGTGAGTCCAAGAGTGTTTGCATATTACTCTCTGGAATTCACTGTGTGATTAAATTTTTTCATAATCTAAGACAAATAATAGCAAGCAATACTTTACATTTGCAATCCCTCTGGGCATTAGCTGTAAGTGAAAGTGACTGGCATTTCTTTTCTCTTTCAAAACACATAGGTGGTGTAACCCTCCGCCATCAACCCACCTAAATAATCCATTTTCTCTCCTTTAAAGACTTGTTAGACCTTGAAACTACCCACCCACCTTCTTTTTCATTTTTATTAATACTAGGAAATATATTTCTAATATATTAGCAGTCTCAGCACTGAATTTACAATATGAAAAATAGCATGAGTTTTAAGTACACAGAAGTTCCATACTTTGTGTGGACGTCACCGTGTTCTTCTTTTACGTGTGTGTACAGGCTCCGACTTCTGCCTAACTCCTCCTTAGGTTAAGACCTAAATCCGATGCTTTATGTCCATTGTAGATAAATAACATGAGCTGATGGGGAGAATCCAACCTTCAATAGAAACAACGTAGTAAAAGTCAAAGGACTGCTCCTTTAGAAACTCCTTCTCACCTTGCATTCCGCATGTTTTGTGTACATTTGCATGGCAGGTTGTTTTGTTTCTACATTTCTGAAATTGTATTATGTGCCTCAGGAAATAATTTGCATACGGTGAAATTTGCTCTTCTAACGTTCGGTAACTCGGCGCCACCTACTGACAGATCCGGGGATTGCCGTTATTCTTCAGTCACCTCTACGCACAGCCAAGTCTGGCGGAATGGTGGGGTGGGTGGGGGACTTCCGTAAAAATCCATCATTCTCACTCCACCATAAGCCTCAGGGCGACTTACATGCACGCAGGTTGTTGAGAGGCACAGAAGAGACAACTCTGTGGAAGGTGACGGTCAGAAAGGACTGTGGAGCTGAAGTCCTTGGTTGGGGACCAGAAGTAGGAGGCAGGAGCAGAGGATGTAGAAAAAGCAAAGTCATGGACGTGGAGGAGCACCGTCTCTTGGGGTACCTGTGAGCACCTCACTGTACCTGGAGTTCAGGGGTATGTGGGAAAAATGAAAGATGGTGCTGGAAATCGCAAAAGGGGTCTGGTGATGAAGAGCCTTAACACCTGCCTGCTTAAAGAGACTGTTTTCTAGGAGTGTATGCAGGTCAAGCACCAGCAAACAAGCTCTGATTTAGGGTGCAGGAGGTTTCCTGGGGGTACTAAGATGTGACGGGGGAGAAGCTGGACTGAGAGGCAGTAGCAGCACAGGCATCACCGACATTGGAGGCATGTCATGCCTGGGGAAGGTCTGTCACCTTGGGAGAGGCGGCTCCCTGTAGCTAAGGGAATTCCTGGAAATGCTTCAGCTGCGAGCCCTCTCAGCCTCGGTCATGCCAGGATGCTGTGGTGCGGGATGGGTGCAGGCCTTGGTCTTAAAGGGTGGACTCTGGGTGACATGCCACCACGTTCACTACAAAGGATATATAAGAATCTTTAGGCCTCAGAGTTACATTATCTGTGATTATTAATATTGCCAGTGTTAACTAATATTCACTGAGTAATTTTAAAAGGTAAATGGGGCTTCAAAGAATAACTGGTACAGAGCTGATTCTAGCAAATGGTAATTGTTACTATTATATTAATATTACATAAAAGTATATACTACTTTTAATACGCTAAGTGCATAAATGTCATCTTATTATGTAAAAAGCTACAATATTTGAGTCTATTACATGCCAGATACTTATTCAGCCATGGTATCATTTAAATCTTACAACCCAGCCAGGAATAGCTCTCAGTGGATTTTATAGACAAGGGCACTGAGGCTCAGTCAGAAGGATGAATTGAGTCATTAGGTTATCTAGGTAACCCTAGGAGTCCTAGGAGATCTCACTTCCAGTTTCCTACCCTTTCCACTCCATCACACTGCCCAATTTGATCAGATGGCTTCATCCACCAAGCTGGTTGGCAACTGTGAGCGCCAAACAAAATGGTGTTCTAACAACTGGACATTATAAGCAAAGACCAAAGAATGTGAGCTTTCTTCTCTTTCTTCTTAAGTTGCATCCCATTAGTGTCAAATATCAAAGCAGTGTATACAAATCAGTGAGTGACAGAGTCTTGATTCAATTTTTAAACTTTTTATTTAAGCATAATACACGTACAGGGAAGTGCCCAAAAAGATACAGATCTATTAATTTTTACACAGTGAACACACCCATGTAACCAGCACCCAGATCAAGGAAGAAAACATGACTAGTCTCCCAGAAATCCCCCTGTGCCCTCCAAGGATTCTAACATCATCGAGTAGTGTGACTTGCATTTGAAACTTATATAAATGAAATTTCATAAAGTATATACTCTTTTGTGTGTGATTTCATTTCAATAGTGCATTTAAAAAAGTTTATTGCTTTTAGACAGAGAAAGGGAGAGAGAAACATTGATTGTTGCCCCACTTATTTATGCATTCATTGGTTGATTCTTATATATGTCCTGATTGGGGACTGAACCTCCCAAAGCTGACATATTGGGATGATGCTCTAACCAACTGGCCAGGGCCAATAGAACATTTTGAAACTTATCCATACTGTTGCATATAATCATGATTTCTTTTTTGTTATTGCTGTATAACACTCATTGTGTGAACATACCTGAATTTACCTATCCATTATAGCATTGATAGGCATTTTGAGTGGTTTCCCATTTGGGGTATTATAAACAATGCATCTGTGAACATTATAGTATATGTCTTTTGGTGCACATATGTACATATTTCTGTTGAGTTTATATGTAGGCGTGGAATTGCACAAATCCCATAGGATCATAGAGCAAATTTTTAAGTTGTTGTCTTCCTCTCTTTATACTTCAGGCATATCTTCCATTTGCTGGCAGAACTTTCTAAAACCACTTTGTAGTCTTGCCCTGGCTGGTGTGGCTCAGTGGACTGAGCACTGGCCTGTGAATCGAAGGGTCGCCAGTCTGATTTCCAGTCAGAACACATGCCTGGGTGGTGGGCCAGGTCTCCAGTTGGGGGTGTGCGAGAGGCAACCAATAGATGTTTATCTGGCACATAGATTTTTCTCTCCCTCCCTTCCTCTCTCTCTAAAAATAAAACCACTTTGTAGCCTTCTCCCTTGGGTGAGATCACTGGGAGAGAAATCAGAAAAAAAAAATCCATTCCTCTGCCCTTTAGCCCTGGACAATTTCAGCTGGCACCAGAGTTTAAAGAACATAACAAATTGTTTTTTCCAGACAGATCACTGAAAAAACAGGCTGAATTTTGCTATTCAAAACCATCCTTCACATCCCCATAAAGAGTTAGCATTTTCTTGTTTCAAAATCTACATTATTTGATATTCATAATGGCCACTCCAGAATTCTTCTGATTAGTGTTGGTTGGTAGATCTTCCTTTTTCCTTTTATTTTTAACCTATCTATATCATTATATTTAAAGGGGGCTTCTCATAGACAGTATATGCTTGAGTCTT
>PVJD01014722.1:0-27856 GCA_004026545.1 Mormoops blainvillei
ATAAATAATCACAATTAATTATTTTATATTTCTATTCCTCTCTCAAGTGTATAACTTTGGTAGGTGTGGGAACTCTATTTCTATAGATCACTGGTTTTCAAATCATGACCTTGGAAGGCTATATGTCACCAAGATCTGCTCATAAGATGTATGTGTCAGCACTCTTATCATAAAATAATTTAGATCTCATTTGTTTTTTCTTTGGGTTGACACCTTCATTAATGGGACAAAGCAAAGGTGTATAAAGCAGCTGGTTCCTTAGTATGAATGAAGATAAACTCTATTATTATTCATGGTATTTCTTACCACTTCTCATATACAGAGAAAAATTGTTGCATTCACTTAATAATGCTTTTTGTATGGCAAAGAATTTTTAATTTTATTAAATTCTGTCTGTATACTATTCTGTTTATAAACTATGAAGTACATAAAAAACACTTTTTCTGTATCCTGAAATATGGTGGTTTTCTCAAGGAAGGCTACCCTAGCCACTTTTAAAAAGAAATATAATTTTCCACTGAAAGAGTGGCCATCAGACAGATTGTGGTTATTTATACATAGTCATTTTCTAAAAAATAAATGAAGTGAAACATGCCTCATTGAAAACAAAAAATAACATTTGTTTCCAGTGATACTATTTGAACTTTCAAGTGAAAATTAAAATGCTAAAATTATAATCACTGTTAGCTTGATAGTTTCCTAATTATTAAAGTTATTCCAATATGATTAGTATTATTAATTAATATAATATTGATAGGGTATAAAAAGTCTTAGTATTTGAAAGATCTGCATGGGAATAAATAACTTTTCAGAGTACAAAAAAGGTCAATGGCTTTTAATACATTAGTACAAAAAATTCATTGATTGTTATCAGGTTTCAGATTGTAAACACCATTAAAAAACTACTACTTGTTAAGCTTGGGAGTGGCATCAGAGCTAACACAGTGCTGAGAGAGAAACTTGAAGCACTAATTTCATAGATTACAAGAGATAAAAATCTCAAATCAGTAATCTAATTTTTCACTTAAGATCCTAGACAAATAAGAGAAAGACCAATATAAACCCAAGACAAGTAGAAGGAATACAAGCAGAAATCAGTGAAATTTAAAATAGATGAACAATATAAAAAATCAATAGAACAAAGAGCTAGTCTTCAAAACATTCAGTAAAATTGAGAAACATCTACTGAGACTGACAAAAAAGAATAGAGAAGATGGAAAATACCAACATCAGCAAATAAAACAAATAACTACAAACCTTGCAGGCACCTTAAATATAATAAGGTATTACTACAAAAAGAAAGGAAGAAAGAAAGAAAGAATCCTCTACATACATGAATTTGAAAACTAAGATGCAATTGATCAGTTCTCAACAACAAAAATGCCACAGTTCACCCAATATAAAATAGATGATTTTAATAATTGTTTAATGATTAGAGAAATTGATTTAATGATTTAAAACTCCCAAAACAGAAATTTCCAGGCTCAGATGTTTGCCTAGAGATTTTTTCAAAACATTTAAAGAATAATTAACATATCTACACAACTCTTTATAAAAAACAAGAAGGGACCTTTTCAAATTTATTATATGAAACCACTATTACCCTGATACCAGAATCAGAACTAAAAAAGAAAAACAAAACTTCTGACCAGTATCATTTAAAAATTAAAATCCAAAACTAAATATTTGCAAATGTAATTCTGCAATATACAGAAAAAAAAGTTATACACCATGACCAAGGAGAGTTTATGCCAAGGATGCAAGGATGGTTCAATACTGGGAAAAAATCAGTCACTGTAAGCCATCATATAGCAGATTAAACATTAAGAAACAAGGCTACATCATTATTTTTAAATCATCACTCAAATATATGTTTATTGATTTGAGAGAGAGAGGAGAGAGAGAGACATCAATGTGAGAGAGAAACATTGATCTGTTGCCTCCTATACACACCCTTACTGGGGACTGAACCCACAATCTAGGTATGTGCCCTGACCAAGGATTGAATCTACAACCTTTGAGTGTATGGGATGACACTCCAACCAACTAAGCCACCCTGGTAGAGAGGATCACATATTTTTTTATATTATATTATATTATATTATATATATATTATATTATTTATTATATTATATTGATACCAAACACAGTTTCAGCTGCCTGCTTCTCAAAAGCTGATAACCAGGAGATAAGAGTTGGTGAAAGGGAAGTAGGTTTATTCAATAACCAACAGCCTGAGAAGATGGCTGCCTAATGTTGCAAAGACCATCTTATAAGGAACGAGAGGGAGGAAAAACACAGTACAAGAAATCAGAAGGAGAAGATTTGAGAGTGCTCCACTGAGGGGCTTCATACAAGTGCGCACAGTCTGCTCAGATAACTGGTCAAGCCATGGTCTGGTTTGCAGCATTCTGTTTTTTATGGTTGAAGATGATCAAGTATCCTGGACCTGGAATGTCTGGAGGATGGAGTCTGTTTCTTTTGAAGTTAGTTCCTAGAATTTTTAAGCAAGTAGGACATTTATCTGCAGTTATGTGTTAGTTAACAGGTTATCATCTATAGAAACAATGTTAAAAGAATGGTGGGGTGAGTTATCGTTACAATTGGCAGACAAAAAAAATTTAATAAAGTCCAACATCTTTCCATGATTAAAAAGAAACTCATAAACATAAAATAGAGTATGATAAACAAAAAATAGCATTAAAAAATCTCTATAGCTAACATTATACTTAATGGTGAAAGACAATGTTTTCTTTCTGTAATCGAGAGTAAACAAGAATGTCCACCATTACCACTCTTTTTCAACATAACGCTGGAAAGGTGAGCTAGTACAACAAAGCAAGAAAGGAAAATAAAATGTATACCAGTCAGAAAGGAAGAAATAAAACTCCATATGACATAATTACTAATATGGAAATTTAAAGAGTTTAAGAAAAAAACATGAAGAATAAGTGAGGTCATCAAGGTTATAAATATGCAACTAAACATGCAAAAGTTTGTTATACTTGTATAGTATAATCATGAACAAATGAGTATCAATGTTTTAAAACTATAAAATGTCTATTAGAATCCCTCAAAAAGTAAAATACTTGTACTTTTTGCTATGAATGAACCTAACAAAACATAATAGGATGTTTAGGATAATGTACCCTGAAAATTTTAAAACACTGATGAAATAAATTTTGGAAAATCTAAGTAAGTAGAGAGACATGCCATGTTCATGAATTGAAAACTCAACATAGTACAATATTAATTTTACTAAAAATCATATGCAGACCTACAGTGCCCATCAAATTCTCAACAAGAGGTTTTTAAAATATATATATATATATATATATATATATATATATATATATATATATAGACAAGATAATTTGAAGATTTACATGGAAAAATCAAGGGAATTAAAATGACTAAAACAATTATGAAAAATAATAAAATGAGAGGTATTATTGAAGTGCTACAATACTGTATGGTACTGGTAGAAGAATAAACACCTAATTCAATGCAACAGAATAGAGGAAACAGGAAGAGGCACGCACAAACATTCAACTGATTTTTTTACAGAGTTGCAAAAGCAATTCATTGAAGGTAGCTTTTCCAACAACAACAAAAAATGGTCCTGGACAAATTGGACATCTATAGGCTGAAAATATAAACATCAATCTAAATCCTCTCCCTCATACAGAAAAAGAAATAACTCAAATGGATCTCCAACTTAAATGTAAGACAAAAAGTTATAAAAAACTTTGGAGGAAAAAAATGCCTAGTAAAAAATCTCAGAACCCTAGAGGTAGCCCCCGCTCCCCCCAAAAAAAATTATAGAAGGAAAAATAATAACTTTGACCTCATAGAAATTAAAGCTTTTGTTCTGCAAAAGTCCTTATTAAGAGGAATCTTCAGAGAATTATGCTGAGTGAGGAAAGCCAAATCACAAAAGATTACATACTGTATAATTCCATTTACATAATATTCTTGAAATATTAAAATTACAGACATAGAGATCAGGTTAGTAATTTCCAAGAATAAGGAGGAGGAGGGGGTGAGTAGTAAATGAGTGTGGCCATTAAAGGGCTCATGAAGGAACCTCATGCTAATGGAATTCTCTATATCTTGACTGTATTAATGTTCTCCTGGGTATGACATTATTCAACAGTTTTGTATTACCATTAAAGAAAAATAGGGGAAGGATACACATATTTTTTTTGCATTGTTTCTCAAAACTTCATGTGAATCTATGTTTATTTCTAAAATATTAAAATAATATTCTTAGTTTTCATTTTGAATGCCATATGTATTGGCAGCAGTAACTCGCCCATAAAGCTCTTTGGAGAACTCAATAGTATTTAAGAGTGGAAAGAGGTATCAAGAACAAAATGCTTGAAAACTATTCTAGATCAGCACTACAGAACAGCTCCCATTATAAAGGCTTGTAAAGTGCATAATAAACATATGTTGAATAAATATATAATTTATAAATTGATATATACATACTATTCTAAAAATGGAATACAAAAAGAACACTATGTTTCAGGTAAACGTTAGGAGACCCTGATGTCTGGCCATTCAGTCTTCTATAACGTGCTAGAATTTTAAGTATTTTCAAAGCCTAGTCCTGTGCTTGGATGTTTAGTAAGCTCATTTTATCGCTATAACTAATGGATAGATGAATAAAGCAATGGCGAAACAACAACAAAAATTAGCAACTTGTAAGAACACTTTTCTCACTGGAAAAATGTATTAGTCCCAAAAGGCTCAGTTGTGCTGTGGTAGAAAGTAAGCCTACAATTTCAGTGGCCTAACCAATACAGGTGTATTTGTCACCCATATCAAGGGAAACAGACCTGCAGAGTATGCATTATCTGGTAAGTTACTAGTTCAGGGTAGGAAGAAGGGACCTGGCAACCTATGCATCATTTCTTAAAGTTCTGGTCCAGAAATGACATGTAACTTCTGCTCATATATCATTTGCCAAGGCAAGTCAGACAACCGTGCCTAACTTTACGAAAGCAGAAAATGTGATCCTACCCACTGTTCTGTAAAGGAGGATCAGAAATTCAATAAAGCCACCCATATTTACTACATAGTTTTCCAATTAAATTAAACTAACACCATCAGATTACTGTTAAGGGAGGATCAGAGCAAAACAATTTAAATTAGGAGGAGGGGTTTTTATTAGACAGTGGATGAGGGGGAAAGATTCTGTTTGTTTCACAAAAGATTCAACACTGGAACACAATAGTCAATAAATATTGAACAGTCATATTATTGAGACCTCCACTGTATAAATGCTATTTGACCTCCCAACTTGTAACAGTTAAGGTTTGGAATGTCCACTGATGATAAATGGAATCTGGACAAGAGACATCAGCAAATTGTATTTCTTGTTCACAATGTGATGTTTTCTGGACTATATGGAGCAGGTAACCTCTATGCTGGACAGAAGGTCCACGTAGGGCCCGTTCTAGAGTTTGTTTCTCAAAATAAGCAGTCCAGATTCTGCAATCTGCTCAGATAGCTTTGGAAAATGATACATACCCTGTACTCCACTTAGTCACAATGCATATTAAAAATCTCTGAGAATTTTTACACTGAAGAGCCTGTTTAATACATAAAATATGACCCCTCTGGGTACTGAGTTTACATTAACTCATTTAACCCTTGAAACTTAAATAGGTACGTAAGTAATTACCCTCATTTTGTAAGCCCATTTGTTTTATAAAATCATTAAATTCTGTAAATTTTACCAAAGAATTCCTATTTTTCTTTGATGGCGGTTCTTAAAACTTAAGAGAGATTCAGGGTTGTCTGAAATGAGATGGAGGTGAAGTAGGCAGAATAAATATTAGTTTATGTAGAACTTGAAATAGACCATGCTGTCCTGAGAGACTTGAAATGTATTATCTGATGGCTGAAATAAAACTTTTTCTTATCTCTTCTGATCTAAATTGTCCGCCTACTAATCACCAAAGTTGGATTATTCCATGGGAAAAAAAATTTTTTTTTTTCCCTGCACTGGGAGGTGAGCCAGAACTGAGAAAGATTCTCTACTTTATGAGCTGAGAGAATTAGGTAGTTGTTGGTATCAAGAAACTCGGATATTGAATTTCAGAGCGGAGGTACAGAGAATAAATATCAGTTTCACAGGAGGCAAAGCAGCAGCGCTCTAGAAGGCAGTGAGTGACCAGGGATCTCTGGGCCATCTCTGGAGATCAGATATGATGAGGTGGAGAGTAAAGTGCAGGGTGTCCGAATGGTGAGCCTCGAACTCTGATATGCTTCAGTAAATATGTGTACAGCGAGCTTGCTGCCTCTTCTTCTCTTCCTTCCCAACACGCTAATGATTTTGATTTTGTATGTTTGTACAGTTCAGCCCTGGTTTCTGGACATTTAGTGACCAAACTGCTTGCTAAATGCTTTGAGTCATTATTTTGTAACTGCCAAAATAGTGTCAAAAAATAAGTCATAGCATAAAGACTTCAGAGGACAACTTTTATAAATGTGCTTTGCATCTGTTGTCCTTTGATCTATAGAATTTTGCTTCTAGTTTAAGAGTGCTTTCCAAGAGAATTTTCTCAGTATATTCTAGTAGCCAGAAGTAGTTTTGGGTTCAAACACTCATTTTAAATATCTTGCTTTCAATCACATTTTGGCTTAAAAAAGTATTTATCTACATATATTAATGTGTTCAATATCAAAAGAGGAGTTATAGCAATAATATATAACTAAAAGATTTTTATTGACAGAGCCTTGCAAGTGATATTTTCGATTCCACAAATGTCAATGAATATTCAATAAGGAATGGAAACTTTAATGTTCTTGAGAAAAAAATGTATAAAAACAGTAAAAGAAAACCCTACGATCTTTTAATATAGCTTTAAGTTTTTAATTAAAGGTATATCCAGCTATGGAAATTTACTATTTAACTGATTATATTATGAATTTCCATTTAATATAAATTTGAGGAAGTATTTATAATTTATTGAATATTTACATGTATTTTAAGTCAGCAATAAAGCTTAAACACTTCAAATGCATATTCATTTGGAATAGTGTTTAAGAATACATAATAGAAGTATAAAGTTACAAAACATGCAGAACATATACATGAAAAATACAACCAGATTGATTTAACCTTAATAATTATTAATTTCAAAATTTGAATTAAATTACTATTTAAGAATATACTTAGAAGTGCAATCAATGACAAATGTATGTAAAATATATGTAAATCTTGACATTTTGCTTATATAGGAGACATATTTTGTTTTTAGCATAAAGATTTATTTTTAATGCTCAGAAAGGATTGCATGCTCATTCTAAGTTTACTCCAAGCTCCAGATTTTGTGAATTTGGTTTTCTTTCTCTAGAGTGCCATCTCCTGAGATTCTCCAGGAGAGGAAGGCAAATATTTAGATGTGGGCATTCTTATGATTAATGGAAAGGCCAGGGCCAATTTTCCAAAAGCACGTTGTGCAATATTACAGGATTACTCATAGCCAGATAATCAAAATCTCCATAAATAATTGTAACTCTGATTTTTGGCAGCTTTCCCTACATTCACTTGTCAACTCTGATATGTAAGTGTCTCACTGCTATTAGGGTCTTTAGTCCAATTTAATATGCCCTTTTTCCTTTTTTATTAATATTTTATTTGTAGAATTTATTGGGGTGGCATTTGTTAATAAAAATATATAGATTTCGGGTATATAATTCTGTAATATATTATGTGCATACTGTATTATGTCTTCAGCTCCCCAAGTCAAGACTCTTTCCATCACCATTTATCCCCCCGTTTAATTTCTTCTACCTCCCCCACCCCCATTTACGCCCTGGTAATCACCATACTATTACCTGTGCCCATGAAAAACTAATTTAATAAGCCATTCATATTTTTTCTACCAAGAGGCAAAATATTACAGATGGTAGCAAGGTAAATGTGTATATTCTGTGTTGTTAGTCCTTATTTTAGAAAAATAGAATAATAGAATTACAGTTTATTCTGCATTGGCTAAGCATCATCTTAATGGCTGGAAGGCATATGCAGCTGATGCTGCTTTAGAAATAGATTATGACTTACCAGGGATATGGGACATTTGTTTTCCTGGGATAAACAATATGATTCATCAGCTGGAGATAAGCCAAGAGGAAAAAAAATTCTAACAAAAGTTAGAACTATGGTGGCATAGTATACTTAAGGAGATTCAATATGTTACTCCTTAACCTCAATCTATTTAGAAAGCCACCATTGAAAGCTTAATATAATTACAGAGTGTTTTGTAATATTAACTGCTTCGTATAACTGACATAATATTCCTGCATGCCCTTCTAAACTTTAGAATCACTGAACAGTCTCGTGTACGCAGCTCTGTTGGTGGCTGAAAATGTAAGCAGCCATATAACAAATACTCAATGACACATAAAGTCAGTCTTTCTCTTGCTCTACCTTTTTCTGTAGTGCTAATGGTAACCATTGATTTATAAATCAATGAGCTTTTGGGACATTCTCTATTCATTTGTATTTCTACTGTGATGCTATAGCATTGCCTAAGAAATTGTTCCTTGGTGATTTGCACTCAGATCCCACTGTCTCTAATTTTTATATTTTCAAGGACTTTTAGTTCTGTGTTTTGTATATGCATAACTTTACTCGTATACAGTCTAAGGCCCTAGTTCATACTCTTCTGTGGCTCTGTTCAACCTACCTGTCTCAATATTCCTATTCATTTTCTAAGGTATTGGTATTTGCTGCCAAAAGTCTTACACATCCTGGTAACATTCTCTTGTCTTCAGTTTTTGGATCATTCTTAATTCTACCATAGATGGTGTTACAGCTGAATTGTGTACCCCAAAATCTATATGTCTAATCTATATATAGCACGTAGTCCCTCAGAATGTCATTCTATTTGGAAATAGTATCTTTCAAAAGGTGATTAAAGTAAAATGAGGCCATTAGTGCTGACCCTTATTCTATACAAGTGGTTAGTGAAAAGGAGGTTAGGATACAGGCATACACAGAGGGGACACCAAGCAAAGACACTGTGAGTGGGAGAGAGCCATCCGCAAGCGAGAGATGCCCAGAAAACAAACAAACAAACCCTGGCAACACTTTGATCTCAGACTTAAAGCCTCCAGATCTATAAGGTTACCAATTTTTGTTCTGTATGCCACCCAGTCTGTATATTTTGTTTGGCAGGCCTAGAAAACTAATACATATGTATACATATACATATACATATACATATACATATACATATACATAAGAAATGGTGTACATTGAAGGACAAAAAGAATAAGAAAGTTAACGACAGCTGATAAAACCAATGACAGATGTTATAAAGCAAACACAGGAATGGTAACTAATTTAGCAGCTCAAAGAAAGCAGAAACTATGTTTCATCAAGAAGTTAATGAGAAGCAAGTATTTTGGGATGAAGAATCTAGAGACATTTAGAAATTACGTGTAGAAAAAGTCAGGCTAATAGAATGTGGATGAAAAAAGGATTGATTAAAAACCTTCGAAAGTGCAGCTGAAGTGTATCAGATAGATCCCATCTTCCACCCTAGCCATCAAGCATGATATGAGAAAACTGGTCTGTGAAGACAGTGACCAGAAAATGTCCAGGCATGCTAACATCAACCACAAAGGAAGGTTAGGAATGAAGGCTAAAAGGAGGGACATTAAGTAGAAAATCTCTTCTTGAGTAGTGAGATTCTTGGCACTCTTTCTCATCTTGGTTCCCAGAAAATTAAAATCAGACTTATTCCAGTCTGGTCATTTGGTACTCAAATTTCAGGTACTCAGTTTGAATTTTCTTTAATTTAATACTGAGTCAACCAACAGGAAAGTACGCTACAGTATAAACTCCACCCATGGATGGGACTTCCGAACAAATTTTTAGTGTCTCACAGTTAAATATAAAGAAATAGCCAACGCTCATTGGACAGTTGAGAAGAGCCTTTAATGTGAAAAGTAGTAGTCAGGATTAATAAAGCAATTTTTAAAGAAAATTCAGAGAACAGAAAAAAATGAAAGAATTTAATATCCCTGGAGGAAAAAATGTGAATCCATTAAAAAAGAGAAAACAATATTTGGATAATGAGAAAGTATTTTAAAATTTAAAAAAAAGAGCCAACTTTTAAAGCTTAAAAAAATTGAAAGTATAATCTATAAATTATAACAAAAAGTCAAGGAGATGGCAAATAGAAAATAAAATTAGAACATTGATCTTTAAGTGTTAACTTTCAGTTAACAGTCTTTTCAGTAAGAAAAAAATATATGAGAAAAAATTCCATAATTAAATTTACCAGAACTGAAAGTAATGAAAGGAAATATTATCACCAAGGAACAAGATATTTAATTAAAAAACTACAAAAGAGGTATGTTTAAAAGCTTATAAGATGAAAAATATTTTTAAAACTTAAAAAATAACAATCACACTGGCCCCAGATTATAGCAATGGTCTAATGGCAAGATTGGAAATTAGGTAAAAAAGAAAGGAAACAATTGGTACAGATTTCTCAAGAATTATTAATTTTCATGGATATACTGAAGGATAGTAATAATTCTCAAGGGTTATTATTTTAGATCTAGTAATTGTGTCCCCAGCCAAACTTTCATTTTGAAATACTATTGAAATATTATTCAGCACTAAAGAGATAGTGCTTACCAGCGTGTGATGTTAAATTGAACTATAGAATTTACCAAAGATAAAGCCAAAACTAGTTTTACAATTGTATGCAGCAACCAGTTGAAGTGTAAGGCAAAAGAGAAGATGCTTTAGGGAGGTTATTTTTGTAGAAATCTCTGTTGCAATCCCCATCAACTCCTCCATCCAGGGAGAGGGATCTGCAGTACACACTTGAAACTCAGTCTAGTGAGGGATTCCACTTAACTAATGCAGATATTAATATATGCCCTCTGCAGTATGGAGTCATTGCAGTCTGAGGTCTGACTCCTTCCCAGAAGGTAAAACATAGGCATAGGGCTCAGCTGAAGTTTCACCCAAATCATGAAAGATGTTCTAAAGTTAATTAGAAATTCTTGGACTCGTCCTTCAGGTGCTTCTTAGAGACTATGCTGCTTTGAGAAATAAACAGTCTTCCGTAATTAAAAGAGGTGGTTTCAGATATCCCCCAGATAAGACATTTCCTAGGATATTCTCTTTCTCTCGTCATACCTAAGAGTTTTAAAAATAGAGACAAATCATCCTTTGACCAAAACAAAATCTGAAAATAAAGTTAATTAATAGCAAGTCTGTGCTTAAATAGCCAACTACATTTAAATACATAGTACTTGTTTATTCCTACCAGAGAATGAGGCTTAGCCATCTTGATTATCTTTCCAGGATTTGGTTGTGTGTCTGGAGGAGCATTTATATTACATGTTCAGCCATGTCCGTGGTTCCTTAAGTTGTTCTAGAACTTCAGTTACGTCCTACTAAGAATTACCCTTACCTCCTAACCTCAGGAAAAGACTTTCTTTCTCTTATTCACTATCCATGCTTGTTCATTTGCTTATTTTTATCTTTTTTATTTTTGTCGATGTTTTTCCCTTTGATTTCCAGAGTTCCATGTGTGTCTACCCCTGAAATCTCTCTAACCAGTCATTCCTCCAATCTTTTTATGCTATAGTGCATTCCTCTATTACAGGTATATGAGACATGGGAACTGAGATATGACTCTAGAAAGGAATTATCTAAATCTGCATAATGCCATTCTAAGGAATGAAATATCCTCTAACAGAGAGTTACCAAAGGATTAAGCAGTACTATTTTCTCCTCTCTACTAATTCCTTGGATACCTGGTTAGATGTAATGTGTGCCTGTTTTCATGGATTTAGTATTTTTGGATGCTCAGATGAGTATAATTATATACTCCTTCCTCAACATTATGAAAGCCTGCTTCTGAAGCAGACTTCCTGATGTACAGCATACTGATTATCCTGTCGCCTAAGTCTGCATTTTTCCCTTCCACTATTATCATTATCATTTCATCCTAAAACATTAAATGAAATTCTAAGAAAATACACAATTTTCTGATTGCCTTTCTATAGCTGAATTCTTCCCTTCTCTTTTAGAGTCTTAACCCGTGACTAGTTACTTTTTTAGTCAGTGAATCATGCATATAGATGGCAAGTACTCTGTTTTATTGACTTACTTATATCATCCACTCTCATTTAGCAGTGCTGCTTTTAGTGGTAAGTTGAAAATGAGTTGAAAACCAAAAGGAAGACCTGAGTAGAAAAGCAAAGTAGAATGCTTGTTTTCATGTATGTCAAGTCTATAAAAAGTAAAGAAGATACATTATAAATATTTTCCATGTAGGAAATAAGTGAGCAGCAACTGCTATGGAACTAAACAGTGAAAGCTTTTTATATGAATATATATATATATATTTAAAATAATGTTTAGTAAACAGAAGGAATACATACCTTCTTTATATCCTTGCACATTTGTTGGCAAAAAGAAATTTTATAAACACTAATATGGATTTCTAGAATTAACTTTATTAATAATCTTTAAAAAATAAGCAATACTTGACTTACCCAGTATTTAAATAAGTTTATATCAATACACATGAGCTTTCTTGTTCTCACCTTAAAATTACTCAATAAATGAAGAGTCCACACTGTTGTATTTTCTAATTTTCTTTTACATACTCTGATGATGTTCAAATAATTGTACTATAAAATAGAAAATTTAAAACCAGTTTTTTGGTTTTGGAATTAAACTTTTCAGTTGACTCATGACACAACACAAATTATGAATTATCCACTTCTTTGGGAATTTTTCATTTCCTTTCTATATCTTCCTTCCATTTGTGGAAGATTCTTCTGTATTTTTAACTACTTAGGGATATCTATTTAACAATGCAAGGAAAAATTCAAACAACTATTAAAAGATCTGTAAGGAAAATGGGGAGAGACTAAAAATGGTTCTCAAAAAATGTATAAGATTTTTTAAATAAAAAGGCTATATTGCTAACTAATACATTTTGATCTACAAAAGCCTGAACTATATTTAAATTTTTTATATTCTCATCCAAAGATATGTTTTTACTGATTTTAGAAAGAGAGGAAGGGAGAGAGAGAGAAATATTGTGAGAGAGAAATATCAATTGGTTGCCTCCCATACTTGCCCATACTGGGGATTGAGTCTGCAACCCAACTATGCCTTGATTGGGACTCAAACCTGTGACACTTCAGTTTGTGGGCTGAACACTCCAATCAACTGAACCACTTGGCCAGGACCATATTTATAAATTTTATACCAAGTTCAATAGTCACTAAATACTTCATATATTTATTAACTCAACCTATATGATCATTTATTCTATCAGGTAGGAGAAAAGGCAGTTTGAACGCACCTTCTTCCTGAAATATTTATGTTCTATTATCTCTCGTATCCCTTTTTGATTTCTCGTCAACACTGTATTTATTCACTCATTTATTCATTTATCTTACACATATGTTAATCAGTTACTATGTAATAGGTCCTGAATATATAATTAAGAACAAGTTATGTCTTTGGTCCCCAAGAAACTTACAGTTCAGAGAAGTATACAGAAAAATAAGCAGATATTTACAACATAAGTGACAAGGTAAAGTGAAGGGTGATATGAGAACTTTCAAGAGGTATACATAACCATCTTGGTAGTTCAGGGAAATTTATGGGAAGAAACAGTAGGATGTGGTCATTGAGGGACAAGAGGAGGGTTAGAGAAAAGGAAGAAAGAATATTCCAAGCATAGTAAATGGTTTATGCAAAGATCCTGACATGAAGTTCGCAGGGAAGTGGAACCTAGAAGGTTGCGGGTGCTGGTAAAACTTTGCTTCTGAGAAAATGCAGGTGTAGAGGCAGAAAGTGGTATAAGGTAAGGGAATGAAGTTGCAAGATGAGCAGGATCAAATCAGAATGGTTCCAGTAAAGACATATGTGAACATTGGAGAAGACTTCATGGACCATCATCTTTTAGAAAGGTTATTCAGCCTACGGTATGGAGAATAAACTTGTATGAAATTGTAACCAGAGAGACCACTTAGTGGGTATTTACAGTAATCCAGGTGAGAAATCCTTGTTTGATTTGGGGTTTTCAGTAAGAATGAACTGAAGTGGATGGAGTTGAGATATATTTAAGAGCTATACAACAACACTTGTGATTGACTGGGGGAAATGATAGTGATAAATGAAAATGAGGAAAATTTAAAGATAATACCCAGATTTTTGGTTTGATAAATTATGTGGATTTAATGGATATGTTGGAAATCAGGTGACTCTATTCAAATGAAGCTTCTTAACATCCATTATAATAAATGAATAAGAAGATAGAGCTATAGGTGTGAAATTGGCTTAAATATAGTGCTTAAGGTATAAAAGAACATGATTGGAAATTTTTTTTTTTTTTGTTCTTGTCTCTAAGTTAAGAACTATGTCTCAGGCTACATTTCAGGAAAAGATTCCCAGATGTGTTGCTAGGTAGAACTGAAAGTGGCCCGAAGGGAGAGGTACTAGAACCTCGTTTTGATGTAGGTACTGGGTGAGCTGGAGAAGTCCCTCCCTACTGTCACCACCACACTACATGAAGAGGGGGTTCTTGGAGATACTTGACATGCTACTGGTTTTTTGCCTGAATATTTCTAAAGGTAATAGTTTGCTAAAGCAAGGTATATGAAGAGGAAAGACATTCCAGGTAAGAAGATTTCCATTGCACAGTTCCTTGTGGTCCCTTGAGGCCATGAAAGTAGAAATCACTGGTTCGCCTGGGGTTAGAAAATAAGGCAGGAGCTAAGGCAGGGGTTGAGAAAGCTAACAGCACATCCAGATGACACAGCACATTGAGCAAGGGTTGGAGCCATGTGCCTTTAGACATGATTCAACAGGGCATGGCTTACATCAGTGTTGATACGTATCTTTGAGTGTATACATTCAGTACACTGCACAGAAAGCAGCATAATAAGAGTTGATCAGCAATGTTCAGGTCTGAAGGGAATGCTCTAACATAGAAAGCCAAGAGTTTTCACATCCCTTTATAGATAATGGAAACATAAATAGGTGGGTAGACAAAGACATTTCAGAAGGAAGAAACAACCTAGATAAAGGCATATGGAGGTAAGAAAGCATGTAGGAGTAATTTAAACAACTTTTGAATTATTGCTAGAAGTCCAGGATATCTGGAGACAAGATAGAGTGAAGGGGTTGGGGAAAGATCAGAAAGTGCTATCCCTTTTCTCCCCATGTTGAGTCAGTATTTTATTCTCAAGGATAATCCATTAACTAATTTTAAGGGTTGATTTATATAATGTTTATACTTTGCAAAAATATAACCAGGGATTTAAAAATTACAAGCATAAGAGGGAGATATTGGACACTGAAAAACCTCTACAGAGAGTTAAAGGAGTTGGGGAGATTATTGCAAGAGTCAGGGTAGAGAAAATAAACAGTTGGTTTTGGATTGCAATGGAGAACAAGAGGGGAAGATGGGAAAAACACTCTTATCACAACTACTTAATTGAGTAGGTGCAGCAATTTTGGCCTGAAAAGACTAAAATATTTATTGTCTATGATTTAAGAGAAACTATGTTAGATCACTAATTTAAACTACATTTTTTTAGAAGTGGGGTGTTAAGTTATAAAGAAAAGCCTGACCTAGAACCAATTTTATGGTTTAGGATGGAGTGTGAACTTAGTAGAAGGGACAGTGAAGATATTGGGAAAAACAGATCACCATGGGAGGGAGGAAGGTCTCAGAGGATACAGATGGTGGAGGGTTTATATTTGATAAAAGGAGGGACTTTTTTCCATTGATAGTGTGGGAAAGATTAAGGCTTGATTTGGATGAAAATGCATCTATCAGGAAACAAGGGGAAAGATCAAAGCACTCATGACCAGTGACTTTTTTTATTCTATAAGTAGGAAGCAAAGTCATTTGCTGAGACCAAGCAGGGATGAGAAGGAGCTTGTAGGGAAAGGTAGGGCCTTTGGAAAACCACTCTAAGGCATTGACAGAAAGGGAAAAGTAGGTAAATAAACATCACTTTCCTTGTCTGTCCATGTGATCAGTTAGTAGTAGCACTTGTTTATATGACAGCTGTTATTTATCTTTCCACATACCGAGAGGACTAATAATGAGTGAATAGTACTTTAGTGTTAAAATACATATTAACTCTAAGCCTCTGACTTTGAAACAGATTTCAACTTGTTAGTGAATTTAAGGTACTATACTATACTCCTTTGAGAGTGTAAAGGTGAGGTTATGTCTTCCACAGAGCTCACAATTGATAGGTGATAGCTATATATGCATGAAAAAGAAATTTCAGAAAAACCAGAGAAGTGTTATGCCATCAAGGTTAAACAAAGTCTTTATGGAAAAAAAAAAAAAAAGGAGAAATACATAATGCTTCACAGTTGTAGAGGTAAGTTTCAATTAAGGCAAAGGAGATATTTGCACCTGAGTAATGTGCAGTAACAGTGATGTGATCTTTGATATAGTTTTTGTTTGTTTTGTTTTTTTTAACTATGTAAGTGCCCAATGGAAAACAAGTATGCATAGAAGGCATGAAATCTTAGTTTAAGTTAAAAACAGGAAAATAGAACTTGTTCTTAAATATACATCATCTCTCAATAGTCTAAATAACAGTTTACTGTTAATAATTTTAACAAGGATGTCACTGAAAGCTTAAAAATGATATGGCTAGAATATTTTCCACTACCCCATGATGTCCTCATTTCTTATACATGTAAGTACAAATTATCTTACATAAGAAACTAATCAAAGTTTTAATGATAGACTGACAGTGTATACTTAATCGACATGAGATTTTTACGTAAAACTTTAACCTTTCCAATATTATAAATGTATGACACCATATAGTTTGATGTACTTAACTTCTTAGTGAGCTTCTAAACCTTTTGATATTTATAGCCTAGATTATGAGCTCTTAGATATCAGTGACTCTTTTGCATCTTTATAACTCCAAGTATTACCTTACCAAGCAGAGTTTTAAAAATAATAGTTGTTTTCATGATGTCATCTTTCTATTGATTTTCATGTTTTTTAATTGTAGACAAAATACATAGAGTGAGACATATAAAGTGGCCTAATTTTATTTTATTTTTTAAAGAGCTCTGATTTTAAGTGTCCAACATGAGTCACTCAGTTGTATAACCACAACACACACCTGAATATCGAAAAATACTGTCACTCCAGAATGTTCTCTTATGCCCCTTACCAATCAGTGTCCTGCCCAGAAGTAAGAACTACTTTTATTTCTATCATAATGCCTTAAAAATTCACTTTGATAAAAAATATTTCCTTTACAAATAATTTAGTAAAACTCAAGTACTTATATACTTAGACGCTGAGTTACAAATACAGCAGAGGTTACTCCAATGTAAATTTCCCAGTCGGACTTTCTACAATGACTAGGTTCACTAGATAATTGCTGTCAGCACCAGTTCATTTTGTGTCATGCTGTGTGGACCAGATATAAAAAGCCTCATTAATGGCAACCCTTCAAAAGCATTACTCAAGAGTCATGATCATGTTCTAATTATTATGGGGTGTGCGCCGAATCTCAAAAAAAGTCAGAGACTTTGAAGGCAAAGAAAGCCTGCATTGTATGCCCCTCAGTTAAAGAAGATACAAATTTGAGGTTTATAGGTGGATAGCAGCTAAAAAATCTTTGTTAAGATAATAACCTTACTCTTCTCACATAACATTGATGCTTCTGTTAAACTTCACAGAAGTTTGGCGGATTAAACAATTTTGATTAATAATGGCTTTCAATCAGTGATGTGAGCTAGCAATGCCATTCTAATGTAGCTTGTCATATTTTCCAGACTTTTTAAAACCAGAAAACAAAGTCCTTATGTGTACTGTGTGATTTAGTATTACATCCTCAGGGAGCATGCTCACCGATGCTGTGTTTTACACAAACGATGTAGCTTCCAATATTTTTAATGGTAAACATCAGATTTTTCATGGCATATACTTCTAGATTGGGGAAGTCCAAAGAGAGAGAAGAAGAATGAACCTGGTTGTGTGTTAGTGAAGTTTGCATATGCTATGGGCAAGGGGTTAAGATATTTGTATTGGTGGAGCTGAATGAGGGATTCCTTCATTCGGGAAACATTTGCTCTTCCTCTACTGTGAAGGACTGTGGTTATGTATACAAATCTCCTTTAAGAGAATACAATGAGAATACCTGCCTCAATAATTGCTCAACTGAGCAGGGAAGGTAAGACATAAAAATAACCAGAAACAAAGAAGTTTTACCATACATAAAAGGACAGCTGTCAAAATCGCTGTCAAAAACTTGAAAGTAAAAGATTGTAATACTACAGAGTGTCCTGATAGCACAGAAATATCCTCATTTTGGAATTCTCATGAACTTTTATTGTAACCATCAATGCCACCACTACTACCTTCTCTGCCATCCCTAAGATCACAAAACTTTTTAACACATTTGTCATTATTTAATCCAACTAGACCCATCTTCTCTTTGAGTGTTCTTTCTTACTGCAACTTGACCCAGAAAGTTATTTCCCTCCTTGGAAAACATTAGTTCTATTTTCACTATTTCCTTGAAGACTTAGCTCCAAAGTTTTTTTCCCCCAGTTTCTCTAATTATGTGTACCACGTGAATATATTCTTCCTCCATCAACATTCTCTCAACGTTTAGGTGTAAATGTCACATAGCTTTTCTGTGACCTGTTTAAGATTACCTTTATCCCCACAAGAAAGTGCCACGTGGTAGGGCAATGCATCAGGGTTAGCATTCTTTAGTATCTGATATGTAAGAGGTATCCTAAGTGCTTGCTGGGTCAGTAAATAGTTGAATGGAGGGAAAAGCTCGGCATAGTGGAAGACTAGAGTCTGAATCTGAAGTTTTGAATGTGAGATTTCAATCTATCACTGAGAAACTGTAAACCTGGGTAAACCACATCTCAGCAAGGAGACAGAAATGGATAAAGAGTAGTAATTTGAGGAAAATGGTGGACTTTTACTTACTACCAATGATTCTACTTAATAGATAAAGAATTATAATACACTGCATTGTTGCTTAGAGAATTATGACAAGGCACAACAATGTGTCCTATTACCATAACACAAAGGGAATGACATCAAAAGAATGAGTTGTAAGAGAGGTTGGAAGCTGGTCAACAAGGTAAAGGAAGATGAAATTGTTGGATTGGGCCTGGAAAGGATATAGTGACTTTAGAATAAGTGATTTCTATGTCTCAGATTAAAATTTGTTGAAGGGTGATTAAAAATAAAAACAGAGTCCCTGAATGTAGTTTATGCTTTCAAGGAGGTTGGAGGTTTCTGTCAGTGAAGACAGAAAATGGCTAAGAGTTTCAGTGTGATGGTTTAAAGGCATGTTTAGTCAAGTTTTGTTTTGTTTTGTTTGTTGTTTTGGGAAAGAATTTTATTTTTGATAGAACAGATAATATAATCTCACAAAAACTATTATAAAATTTCCTTGCTTAAATCATTATTTTGCTTGCCCTAAATTTCAAAATAGTCCAAATATTATTTTTCTATGCAATGCTTATCATATGCAACCTTCTATTTATGCCACACTCAAGAAATAAAAACAGTTTATAATGTTATCTATATTTATTTATTTATTTATTTATTTATTTTGTTGTTGTTGTTGTTCAAGTACAGTTGTCTCCATTTTCCTGCCACCACTTTCCCCTGCCCCACCCACCACCACTTCCCACCCTCAATCCTACCCCCATTTGACTTTGCCCATGGGTCCTTTACACATGTTCCTTGACAACCCTTCCCCACCTTTCCCCAATTATTCCCCTCCCCTTTGCTTACTGTCAGTTTGTTGTTTATTTCAATGCAACTGGTTCTATTTTGCTCCCTTGTCTGTTTTGTTGATTAGGTTCCACTTATAGATGAGATCACATGGTATTTATGTTTCACCACCTGGCTTATTTCATGTAGCATAATGCTCTCCAGTTCTATCCATGAGGTCATGAAGGGTAGAAGTTCTTTCATTCTTTCTGCTGTGTAGTATTCCATTGTGTGAAAGTACCATAGTGTTTTGATCCACTCACTTACTGATGGGCTCTTAGGTTGCTTCCAACACTTGGCTATTGTAAATTGTGCTGCTATGAATGTTGGGGTGTATAGGTTCTTTTGAATTGGTGTTTTGGGATTCTTCGGGTATAATTCCAGCTGTGGAATTGCTGGGTCAAAATGCATATACTGTCAGTTACAATAAGTTGTTTATAAGTAACTATATTCTCTGATTGACTTTGAACTCTATTTAGGAAAAATTTTGTCACATAGTATGTTATTGCAATAGTTTGATTGTTTGACTATTTTTGTTTTGTATCCTTATTAAAATATAACTCCTATGTCACTAGATATGATAGAGTAGGCAGTTAGCCATGAGAGAGCAGATACAATAGGCCAGGTACAGAATGTCACCAGGGCAAAACGCCCTGGGTATCTAGCAATGAGCAGAACTCGAAAAAAACAACTATATCAGCTAGGAACTTAAGCACAGGGTGACCTTTCCACCCCTAATATGTCACTGGTCATGATGTTTAAAGCCCCTGTCTTTTTCATGTCACTATTAATGCTGTTTAGAGGAGGAACAATGATGCTGGAAAACAGACCGATATGACTCCCATACAAACCCTTGTACCACCACTCCTTAAGCATTAAGCCCCCAGGACAATGAGGTTCTGACTTGCATCAGATAACGTTGGGAACAAAGCCTCAGGTATGCTGGCCACAGAGGCAAAGTTTTGTTCAAACTAGAGAGAATATCTAGGCCTCACTTGTGTTTCAGCTCCAGGCCCAGAAAAGCAACAAAACTGGATAAAGGAACACCATGGCATCTATCGGGACCGGCTGTAATGACTACTGACCCCCTAGCCTAGTGCTGACCATGACCCTGGTCCATGACCATGACAAGTTGGAAAAGCTGATGAATATTCTATTGAGACCCTCCCCCAGGACCTGCTCTAGGGTCCCCATCTTGGGAAAGCAGAGAAAAGCCCTTAAGACTAAGTACTCAGTTCTCTCTCTCTCTCTCTCTCTCTCTCTCTCTCTCTCTCCCTCGCCATCCTTCTCTCTGGAACACTTTCATGCCATTCCCCCTCTTCTCCTCCCAGGTACATTATCTTTGCTTTCTTTTTCCCAAGCTCCAAGGGCCCTTCTTTTGCTCCTATAACTTGTTTCCTTAGTTTGTGCAGCCCAGCTGGCTCACTTCTTCTACTTCTCTGACTTTCAAAATAAATTTCTTACACCAGAGTTCTTGGTTCTGAATTCTTTATTAGACAAACTCAAGACTGAGTTCTAACTCTGCCCACAACAGAAAGAAGTTCCAAACTTCAGACCTGTGCTTAGAACCATCCAAGGAAGACTGCATTATGCATGCTTTTACCCTTAGAGTATAAAAAATATGTTAACTGTTTTGCTAATTGATTGATTACAGCAGGGACCAACAAACTCTAACTTTTGGGCCAAAGTGTGTCTGCCATTTTTTTCACAAATAAAGTTTTATCAGGATATAGTCATATGGATTTATTTTATATCATCCATGTCTGCTTTCACACAATAACCACACAGTTGAATTAGTAGTTAGGACAGAGATTATTTTGCTTGAAAAATATAAAATATGTATTGTACTTTCCAAAGTTTGCCAGTTCATGTGTTGGAGATTTATACACAGTTCCTGTACTGTCATTTCATATATCTATAGGAAAGACAAGTCTTAACTTGTAAGACATATTTCAGATATTTGCTTTCCCACATTTTATTTATTTATATTTAGGCTATTAACTTAATAAATAGTTATAAATATCTTTTGTGAGACAAAATTCTTTTTTACCCAATGCTGGAAATACAGCAGTCAACAAAACAAAAAAAACCTGGACCTAATAGAGTTTACATTTTAGTTGTTATCAATTAGGCCAGAGATATTCAACCTTTTTCATCTCATGCCACATGTAAACTAATTACTAAAATACTGTAACATACCAAAAAGTATATTTTTTTGCAAAAAGTAAGTATAATTTTGATAATTTACATTGGATGGCTACTGTTATGTTGACTGTTGTCATTTTCTTATTTGACAATCTTAGGGAAAAGAGGTCAGTGCCCCTGACCAATACACAGGGTCTGGTGAAGTAAGGCCTGCTTGAGTGTGGTTGGTAGGGTAATAATATGAGTATAATAATTTATAGTTTTATTTTGAACATTTCTCCTAAAATGTCATATGGTATGCTTGAGTATGATATTGTTACATTACAGAATTACATGCTTATGATTTTGTAATAAAAGATTTTGTAATAAAAAGGAGGTGTTATTTGTACCAGACCCTGCATTTAAAAAATTTTTATGGTACATCAGGAACACACAGTTGAAAATCACTGAATTAGACAATCGACAACAACAAAATAATTAAAATCAATAAATCAACAAAATAACATCAACAAAAATGAATGATAAAATATTAAACTGTTGTGCAAGAAAATCACATGTGCTATGGATATCAAGAATTGGATGAAATATTAAACATATTTACCACTATATATCATTTATAGTGTCCTAAGATGTTCCTTAAATAAAATGTATTCATCTATCAACATATCCCGTAAAATAACAACTCCCTAACGCAAATACCTGTGTCCTTACTTTATTATACTCAGTCCAAACACCCATTAAGATATTTCTCTGGTGTTCACTTTTAATTTGTACATGCTTCTTTGCTCAAAATTTATAATACTGGGAAAGACTTAAAAAAGAATTATATCATACAAAGTTAATCTTTACAAGACAGTTCATCATATTAAACCAGTCTCTATAATTCAGCATAAATATAGTGTTTAAATCCAGTATATAATTTCTCCATGATATTGTGTGAGAAAAATAAATTTACCATTAAAATGTTCACGTCAGTCTTGTAAATAATAGCTCGATAGTATCTCACCACATTTAGAGATAAATTTAGAGGAAAAAATGTCTAATAATATTACAAAGCCTTCTCCCAAAATACATGGAATGTATCATTATAAACTAAGAAACAAGAAGCTATAAACAATTTTATTTTTCTTGCATTGATAAAACATGGTTATATTTTTTGCTAAAATTTTTTTGAATGAACTATATAAACAATGCACAGGTGAGTGCACTAATCCATTTTTAGGAGTGCCCAACAATATAAAAATAAAATGGGAATAGTGGTTTATACTGGGACACCTTAGATGTTCATGACTTTCTGTAGTTTGTCAGTATAACAACTTCGTTCTGGATTTTCATTGTCTTGTTCCCTGATTTAGATGTTGGTTTCTTGACACTTCTATCATTATTGAAATGTGAAAACAGCTTTAGAGTTAAATATTAGGATACAAGTAAAAATATTTTTAAAAACATTGATCTTAATTTTTCTGAGATGTATATGTTTTCTTTTTTCTTTTTGTACTAATCTTTCTTGGAAAAGTAAACAACCTTCATTGAAATACCTTACAAAATTAACATTTTTCTGAACTCATGTTCTAGTAACCAATAAATAAGACCTATTTAAAAGTGTTTCTAAATGAAAATGATATTTTAATTAAAATATAAACTAATATATTTGGTATTGTTCCAGTTATAAGTCCAGCCATTGTTAAACGAATGAGAATGGTTGGTGCACCCTCGATGTAACCTGGCGGCCAGAAGAGTGGACTGGAATGTGCACGACTGAACAATAACGACTTCAGTGTAGTAGTCAGAGGGGGGGCGGTAGACACCATTGAGTGAGCTTGTGTACTGGATGGCCATCTAATTAAAAATGACTGAGCAAGTGAAGCAACAAATCTGCATCAAATTTTGTGTGAAGCCTGAACATTCTTCCACGAAAACTGTTATGATGTTTATGAAGGACACAGCTATGGGCAACTGGTGATTGACAGCTTCACCGTGACAAAGCGCCTGCTCATTTATCACATCTCATGCAGAGATTTTTGCTGAAACGTCAAATCACCCAGGTGAGTTAGCCCCTCAACAGCCCTTATTTGACACACTGTGACCTTTGGCTTCTCGCAAATCTAAAATCACCTTTGAAAGGGAAGAGATTTCAGACCATTGTTGAAATTCAGAAAAATATAAGGGGTCAGCTAATGGCAATTGGGAGAGCTGTGTGAGGTCAAAGTGCCTATTTTGAAGGGGTCTGAGGTGTCATTGTCCTATGCACAATGTTTCTTATATCTTGTATCTCCTTCAATAAATATCTCTATTTTTTTCATAGCACATGGCTGGATACTTTCTGGACAGACCACATACTTTTGCCATTATTGTAAGTGGCTTACGATTTTATGTATGATTTTCTCCAAGGGTGTTACTGGAAGAATGGTTCTGCTAGGAGGAAAAAAAATTAAATAACATAGTGTTAAGTTACATACTTTCTCTAATTTTAATGTAAAAACTAATAATACAAATAAAGCCATTTTAGAATGGAGTTGGAGCTGCATCTCAGGGTACTTATCTTGTACATTTTACTCCTCAAACTTTTAAAATGTAAAACTGGGGAAAATAACCTTTTAAATGTGCCTAAAGTGCCATTGTGCTTCAAATAACTGCTTGTTATGATAAGAGACTGAACATTAAGGACATTCTTTATAATTATCACTGTGTTAGCTTATCTGCAACTATAGAAATTCCTTCCTTGGCTTGTTAACACCCATAGAAATTCCTTTCTTTTACTCACGCACTTATTTCCCTCCCCTTTCTAATAGATATTCCTCACCTTCGTATCCTAATTTGAACACTAATTTTGTTGCCTGAATTGGTGCTTCCCAATTAACTATTCTTTTGGATCTCAGATACAAGCTTGTTGCCTCTCACTTTGTCTTTTATTTTTTTGGTAAACACTACCAAATATAACTATGGACTCTCAACCATTTACTTCTTATTTTCTGGGTTCCATACTAGCATCTTTTTTTAAGATATTAACTGTTTGCAGGCTATTGAAGCTATTAGTCATTGTTAGTAAGTGACAGGGAGGTCTGGTTTCCTGTAAACTTGCGAACATGAGAACCAGTTCCTGAGGCTGGCATACTTTGCCTGGACAAAGATAGTAATAGTTGCCATGACTCAACAATATAGAACTTTTCTCAAACACCTAGGTCTTTGTTTTCTAGTCAAAGTGTTACGGAAAAATGAAACGACCAGACACTGAGGGTTTAGGAGCACGATCTTTATTTACGTGCACGGGCCCAGAGGAGACAAATTCCAAATTCTGAGCCCAGAACAATAGCCCCGCATTCCTTTTATGCTGGGCTAAGTGGGGGAGGGCATTGGGAGGCATAGTATAGATTTGGCTGGAAAAGGGTTTACAGAGGTGAGAGAGAAGTATTTACATCATAAGTTAGGGCAATTGGTGAGAAAAGGGCTTACAGAGGTGGGAGAGAAGCATTTACGTCATAAGTCAGGGCAATTAGCATTTCATCTTTGGTATCAACCTTGATTTCCTCTACAAAAGCAGTAAAGAAAATGAATAAACTCATGGACTTGATAGTATAGCATGAAAATATTCAACAAAAAGAGAAATAAGATGCTGCTTCATAATAAGTAACTAGAAACATCCAAGAATTTTAACTCTGCCATTGTCATTATAAGTGAGATATCTGTTTATAATAACCCTCAGGGTGTCTAACAAAATACAAATACATAAGATGGAGGGCATGTAACAAAAAAAACCCCTGCAAGGTATAAAAACATCTCTTCTATTAAAAAGGCATTATGTGGTGCCAATGATGACCATATTTGTTTACACAGCATGACACACATATATTTTTTTAAGTTAAAAGATAATAAATAGTAAGAAAAAAAAGAAATTAATTTCTACTTATGTTGTGGTAGATTTTCTAGGGTGGAGTGTGGAGTGTATGCTCAAGATCCAAACGTTTAACACAAACAAATTGTTATAAAGTACACACACTCAGAAAATAATGTTTTGAAGAGCTAAATTTCTGAAATTATTGCTACCATATGCCTAAGAGTTTAGGTCCAGAAGCATAAATCACTCTTTAAATCCAAGCATAATCCTGATGCCAAAGAGATGATTTGAGGGTAACATATTCTATAAATTCTGGTAGAAATAAGAGTCCATGATTGACGTCAACCTATTAAAAACTCTAGCGTGATATTTTCCATAGGGCAGTTAGGAGATTGATTACCTAAGGTGTTTATTAAAATTAACTTTCTAGGCCATCTCCCTTTCTCATCAAACCAAGATATCTTAGCAGAAACTAAAAATCTTTATTTTTGAATTTGGGTGATAGTCATTACAACCTCATATAAGAGCTATCAGTAGAATGGAACCACAGAAGTATAAAAACAAGGATGCACAAATTTTCCAAAATAGTAATTATGCTTGTTTTAAATTAGAATTGTAGTAATTAGGTATACTGACCTCAGTTCAGTTCATTTTAAACTTGCATTTTATTGAGCACATATATGACCAAATACTCTATATGCTAAGGATATAGAGATGAATAAAATACATCTCTTTTAGTGAAATAGCTTATTGAATTTTGTGAATCAACAGACAAGCAAGCCAACGATTATAAAGTACTTTCAGGACTTAGCAGACGTGCGACCTAGGCGATGTGGTAGTACGGAGGATTAACCCGTAACCAGCTCTGTTTGGCAATTCAATGTGAGTAATAGTACAAAAGTATGGGAATTGTTTCAAAATTAAAGCTTTTTCAGAAAACCAAAGATCTTCCACTAACAGAAAATTATAACTAGAAGAAGTAAAAAAAAAAAATTCTCAGTGTTAAAACATTCTTTGATATTCAATTCGTTGCCATGAAAACGGGTTCTTGCGGTGTCGCGAGAAAGACATTTCAAAGGGCACAAGCCCGGGAGAAGCCTCAGGGCGGTGGCAAGTAACAGGCAGGCAGGCTCTAGCAGCAGATGCCGCAGCGCCGCGGATAATCCTCCATACATTTTCTTGGTTTTGGGAAACAAGAAGGCTGTCTTTCAAGTTGTCCAACCTTGTTTCTAATCCTTCCCAGACTGTGCTGAGCCTTCCCCCTATCTAATCCCTTTCCTGGATATTCCAGCGTGTCCTGCCCTCATCCAACCTGATTCTTTTCCCAGATTGTCCGGGCTAGATTCGGCTCCTTTATGTTACTATTTGGGCTCTTACTGTGTGCGCCCCAGTGTGCCCCGAAGTTCAGCTGCTCATCTGGTTTGTACTGTCCGTATGCTTCCTCCCCCGTGCCGTCTTGGCTTCCACAGCTCGTGTGCACAGCAGAGGAATTTCCCTGCTGCTTTGACTCTCCTTCCATAGTCCTGGGTAATGACTGGTAGTCTCCGGGGAAGACTGAATCTTGCTGTCCACTGCTGTCCATTCTTTTCTACTTGCGGATTGCTCAGGCATGAAGTCCCCCTTATGTGGAGGATTTGGTGGTTCCCTGGGGAGCCTGTGAATGTTGTGGTTCCCTAGGGAGTGAGGTTTAATGGCTGCTTCAGCTCCCTAGCAGATTAGGCTTAATGTCTGATCCCATTTGCTCCCTTCCTTTAATAATACTAACTAGCTACCTCTGCTAACAGATTGACTTTACGATGATTATAAGGTCTTCTTAAGATATAATAGTCAATAATTCCATGTTTTTATACTTATTCTTATAAAAGCACATAATCATTCTCTTCCACAGGTAATTGATTTAATGTCCAACAAACTGGTTAGTTGGTTGTTTGGCTTATGGTTGACTAATCCTGAGTAGGCCCACTCTACTATTAAACTTCATTAAAGCACATAACAGAGATACTCACCAGAGGGACAAATGCAGAGATCTTAAACATTACCATCTAATTTTATTTTGGAGGGTAAGAGA
>PVJD01014723.1:0-27861 GCA_004026545.1 Mormoops blainvillei
AGGAACCTGTGACTGGCAGCTGTGGTGAGCACATGCCAATCACGGAGCAGGCTGTAACATACTTCATTGTGATTGCCGAGGCCAAGAAGTAGGACTTCCTCTAAAACAATCCCTAGAAACAGCTATGAAAGTAAAGAAGTGCTATAGTTATGTCTGCCCAGATTTAGTAAAAGAATTTAACAAGTATTATACACATGGGCCAAGTAGATTAAACAGTATACTGATTCAAGGCAATTTCAAAGAAAGAATTTTCCATTGACGTTGGTTATGAGAGATCCTGAAGTCTTTCTTCAAGAATTTGCTAATCCAGACTTCACACCACCTACCTAACAAGTAGTAGATAAAGTAATTCAAAATTAATCTTATTGATGTCATTCTCTCTCCAAGAATATTGACCTCATCGAACTGAATATTCAGGGACTTTGAGTGTCGCTTTTATATTTTCAGAGGAAAATGTGACCAAGTAAAAAATAAATTTCAAAACATAGCCTGATACACAACAATGTGAATGTATTTAATTTCACTGAACTGTACACTTTCAAATGGTTAAAATGGTCAATTTTATGCTACTTATATGTTATCACGATAAAGGAAATAAATTTTTAAAATTTCAAAAGTGGCCTCAGAAACTTGTCATTACTCATTTACAGGATAAGGGATTCCAATAATTATTAATTGCAACCATCTCCCCTGCCACAAAAAAGAAAAATAAATGATTTTTTTACAAGTGCTTTTAGAATGAAGAAGCTAGTATATCGGATTGTCTAATGATTTGCATTCTTTTTCTTGCTCAAAAAAAATTTTAAAGCAAAGACAAGACTGTGGGACCAGTTTTAAAAGAAATTAGAAAGCAATGCTCACAACATTCAGGTACTACCACGCCAGTTTCAGCCTCTGCTCATTGCGATTTCTTCCTGGTTCATATGTTTAAGCAGGTGCCACTGACCCATGGTGTGAGAGGAAAACCCAGGGCAGTGTTGTGTGTGTCAACCGTTGTCTGCTCCTAAAGGAGCTGTTTTGCTCTCTCTTAGACTCTCTCCTGTGGTAGAAATGATTGGCAGTGCCAAGGTCCAATCAACTCTCTATTAGCTGATTTGAGTGGTTTCAATGGACCTGCTCCCCCTCTGCTGCTGCTTTTTCTTTCTTTTCTTTTTTTCTTTTTGCCTTTGCGTGTGGCTTTTTTCACTTAACATCATGTTTTGAAGGTTCAGCATCAATCAGTACTTCATTCCTTTTCAAGACCTTAGCTCAAGCTGTTTTAACAAAATATCACAGAGTGGGTGGCTTAAACGGCAGATTTTTATTTCTCACAGTTCTGGAAGCTGGAAGTCCATCAAGGTGCTGCCCAGTTTGGTTCTTGGTGAGCGCCCTCCATCTCAGCTTGCGGATGGCCACCTTCTCACTATACCCTCACATGACAGGGAGAGGAAGTTCAAATGTCTCTTTTCTTATAAGGGCACTAATTCCATTAGGTCCACTCACAGGACCTAATCTGAATCTAATTACCTCCCAAAGCCCCAGGGCCTCATATTATCACGTTGTGGCTAAGGGCATCAACATCTGAATTTGGGGGAACACAAACATTCAGTCCATAACACAAGCCAATAATATTCCATTGTGCGGATATACTATATTTTATTCATTCGTTCATCAGTTTGCAGGCATCTGGGTTGTTTCACTTTGGGGCCATTATGAATGATGCCGCAATGAACATTTGTGTACAACTTTTGTGTGGACACGTCTCCAATTCTCTTGCATATATACCTAGGTGTGGAATTACTAGCTCATACAGTTACTCTCTATTTAACCACTCGAGAAACTACCGATCTGATTTCTAAAGTGGCTGCACCATTTACAATCCTATATGGGGGAATCCTATATGGGGGAATCCTAATATATGGGGGTTCCAATTTCTACAAACGCTCACCAACATTTGTCATTGTCCATCTTTTTTATTATCATTATCCATCCTAATATGTGTGAATTGGTATTTTATTGTGGTTTTGATTTGCATTTCCCTGATGGCTAATGATGTTGAGCATCTTTTCCTGTCCTTATTGGTCACTTGTATATCTTGTTTGGAAAAATGTCTATTTGAATCATTTGCCCATATTTTAATTGTTTTATTTGCCTTTTTTAATTACATGTAAAACTCTTTATATATTCTTAATATAAGTCCCTTGTCAGACATATGATTTGCAAATATTTTTCTCATTCTTTGCATTGTTTGTTACTTTTTTAATAGTGTCATTTCAAACACAAATGCGTTTTTCATTTTTGAAGATAAATTGCTTTTTTATTTTATTTACTTTTTTATAAATTGCTTTTTTAAAAAATCCTCAGGAGATCTGGATTCAGAATAATGTTTTTCTAATACATAATAGTTTCATAGAATTTACTGCATGTAGTAAAGTAATTCAGTAATGTATTATAAGACAAACAAGTTAACCTAATTGTTAATTAATTAAAATGAAAAGTATTTTGATGGGTAGGATATTAAATTTCACATAGATATTATATAAAAGTTGAGGCTGTCTGTGTTATACAGTACTTTCTTTCATATGTGTGAATGCACATAAAGCAGATTGCAATAAGTTAATTTACAAAACAAGCCACAGAAAAATCTAACTAAGATTAGTCAGAAACCTAACTAAGTAGAACTAAAGAGAATATAGTTGACTATTCAGGTTAATGAAATGGTGTTTAAAAATGACAAACGCCTATATTAAAGGAGTTATTAAGTTTATATACAGAACTATGCTATTTTAATTAATAAAAGTTCTTAAAATAAACCCTTCTAGTGAACGTCTCCCCTTTCTTTGGTAGTTAAAAAAAGACTAAATTTAATACATATTTGAAACTTACAACAGTCCATGAAGAGCATACAAGTTAACAGCTTATAAATTCTCCTTACCTCAAGAAAGAAAACGGCATAAGAAACTGAACAGCTATTGTGTTCACTCCTGCAAAACACTTCTCCAGTATAATTTCGGCCATTCACATCCTTCTTTTTTGAGCTATAACTGACATATAGCATTATGTTGGTTTCAGTGTATAATGTAATGATTTAATATTCAAAATTATCATAGCAATAAGTCCAGTTAACATCTGTCTCCACACAGGAACCATATTTTTTCTTGTGATAAAATTAATTCTCTTAGAAACTTTTAAACCTACAATATTGTATCATTAACTATAGTTACCAAACTGTACATTATATTCCAGGACTTATTTATTTTCTAACTGAAAGTTTGTACATTATAACTACCTTCATTCATTTTGCCCATCCTATACCCCCTGCCTGTAGCAACCACCAATTTGTTCTCTGTGTCAATTAGTTCATTTTCATTTGTATGTTTTTTAGATTCCACAATTAAGTGAGATCATATGGTATTTGTCTTTGACTTATTTCACTTAGCATAATGTCCTCATTTTGCTGCAAATGGCAAGATTTCATTCTTTTCTTACATCTGAATAATAATATTCTGCTGTGTGTGTATGTATTACATTTTCTTTATCCATTCGTCCACTGATGAACATTTATGTTGCTTTCATGTCTTGTGCACAATGCTGCAATGAGCATGAAGGTGCAGATAACTTTCAAATTAGTACTTTTATTTCGTTTGGATATATACCTAGAAGTAGAATTTCTAGATCATATGGTAGTTCTATTTTTAATATTTTTGAGAAACCTCCATACTGCTTTCCATAGTGGCTGCACCAATTTCCAATCCCACCAACAGTGAACAGGGTTGCTTTACCCCACAGTCTCATCAACACTTGTTATTTCTTGTCTTTTTGATAATAGTCATCCTAACAGGTATGAGGTGACATCTCTTTGTGGTTTTGATTTGCATTTATGTGATGATTAGTGATTCTGAGCACCTTTTTATATACCTGTTGGGCATTTATATATCTTTGGAAAAATGTCTATTCAAGATCTGCCTATTTTTTTAATTAAATTGCTATTTTGCTCTGGAGTTGTATGAGTTCTTTTTCTGTTTTGGATATTAACCTTTTATCAGATACAGGCACACCTCATTTTATTGCGCTTCACAGGTATTGTGTTTTTCCTTTTTCTTTTCTTTTTTTTTTTTTTATAAGTGGAAGTACAAGGGCAGGAGAAGACCCATGTTTAGTTCAATCGAGTAAACAAGAAAAAAAGATGAATTCCTCCTCCCTCCACCTTTTGTTTTATTCAGACCTCTACAGATTGAATGATTATATCCACCCACATTGGGGAGGACAGTGTACTTCACTGAGTCCAGCAGTTCAGACACTAATCTCATCTAGAAATACCCTCACAGACACACCCAGAAGTAATGTTTAATCTGGACACCCCATGTACAGTCAAATGGATCCATAAAATTAATCATCACATGAACATTACTCTTCTTTCCATCATAATTGATCCTCAGTCCTCCATGCAAATAGCCCCACATGAGCCCACCCCATAATCTTTCCACCAAACATGTCCATTTTGACTAACTGAGAACCCCTACTACAACATGTTTTAAAATTCAGGACCTGCCACAATCAGATCTCTCCCATTTATCCCATCTAATCCCCCTTTACTACTTATAGTGGGTTAATAGTATCCCCCAAAAGAGATATCTAAGTGCTAACCACTGATATCTATGAATATGATCTTATTTGGATATAGGGTCTTTACAGATATAATTAAATTAAGGATCTTTAAGCAATATTACTCTGAATTTAGAGTGAGCACTAAGTCCAATGACTGATATCCTTATAAGAGAAAGGAGAGGAAATTTTAAGACAGGAGACCACAAGGAAGAAGGCCTGTGAAGGGAGAGGCAAGGTTGGAGTGGTACGTCTATGAGCCAAGGAACCCAAAGACAGCCACCAGCCAGAAGGAGAGAGGCATGGAATGGTCCCTCCCTCAGAGCCCCCACAGGGAACCAACTCTGCCAACACCTTGATTCTAGACTCCAGCCTCCAGAATTGTGAGAGAATAAATTTCTGTTGTCTTAAACCACCAAGATCGTGGTCATTTGTTACAGCAGCCCTAGGGAATGAATACTCTAGGTGACTGCCTCCTCATTGTCCCTGAAACATATTATTCTCTTTCCCACCTCTATTACTTTGCTTGGCTATTTCCCCAGTACACTAGCCTTCTCACTTATCCTTCCTAGCCTTTGGAACCTCCCTCAGTCCCACTTATCCAAGCAATTGTCTCTAACTATTTCTACCCACTTAGGTTCTTAACTGTTCATCTTAATATATATCATATACTGCCGTCCCCTACTATGTAAGTTTGTGTGTCTTGTTTCCCTAAACAAACTAAAAGTTCCATGAGGGCAGACTCTTATGCTGTACCTAAATAACCTCAAGCTAGTAAGCACCTGACAAGACATATCTAATTACTGTTTATCATTGAGTAACCCAAGAGAATGGGCTTCATAGCCGCCGCACCACTGATGCTAAAAACCAGATCTCTGTGATCTTACTGCACACTCACTCCCCAGGTTTTGTACCTCACAGGCTGAATCTGCTGCAGCCCAATTAGACTGAAATGAATGAGACCCCAGGTAATTCCCCTGAGGTGCTGCTCAAGGCGGAGGGTTTAACCCAGAGCTGTTACTGTCACTTTGTCTTTATTTTTGTGAAATAAAAAGGGGCCAATGGGAGGTTTCCACAACACGGCCATGTAATTCCTACAGCATTACCGTAATTAGTGATATTGAAGGTTATTGATATATTTAGGGTGCAGAGATCCGAGGCTGCTGAAGTTTAACATTAATTAAATGGAAGACTAATAGTAAAAACAAGATAAATAAAACAGACCTCCAGAAAAACCTTCAGCTCCCCATTTGTGATTCAAAGATTAATGAAACATTTTCTCAGAGTGGAATGGCTTCAAATGTAGATTACAAATTATCTTTCCTTTTCTTCCTCCTTTAGTCCCGAGCAAGGGCTTTAGACAAACTCTGTTATCTCCTTACTTTCTTGCCTATGTGTTTTCTGGACTCTTAGGTAGAAACCCATAATCCAACTCCTTGTAAAATGTTGGTAACCTGAGTTCTTCACATGCAAAACTAACCCTGCTGGAGTTATGGACCTGCCACCAAATATGCTGTTAGGACAAGATATACAACAGACACTTTTCCCTCTGGCCTCTCTTGTTAATAGAATACGAGTTGTAATGTGACTAAGTGGGAAGGGTTGTGAGGACACTGTAGAAGTCATTATTATAGAGACAAAGTCTTTGTGGAAGTTTCCTTCTCTGCGTCAGACTTCAGCCAGGACATTGCCTACTGTTCTTCTGTGGAATAGTAGAGTTCATATGACAAAAAATATCTTAAGAGACGCTCCAAGCCAAGAAGTCATTGTCTCCCCTAAATTATCTCAGAAGCCAAAGGGGAATGATCATCGGGTCCTGATGATACAACCCTTTCATTTACCACCAAGACTAGCTAAGCAAGGATGTCACACCCAGCCTCCTCAAGTCCCATAAAGGGGACTCCACAATTCATTATATATCCGCTCCCACAACCTCCCCAACACCTGCCACAGCCACCCGGGCTACGGAGCTGCCACAGTGATCTCAACGGCTTCATCTGGGTAACAGCGCCTCTTCAAATTGGGAATTTTCCCTATGTTATACTTAGTTAGGATAAGTTCTCAGAACAATTGAATCTCTAGAGACTCACATTCTTTCCCTCCTTCCCAAACCCTCCTCTTTCTTTCTCTTTTTCTGTCTCTCATAAGCACACATGCATGTCCTCATTTGAAGGGGTCAGGCTTGGCTCATTATTTCCTTTTCCATAATTTACATTCACTCAGTAAGTTACCAAGCATCAAAAAAAGAAAATTTCCTAAGACACTGGAAAATAGTGTTGGCCTTTGTGTGCAGATGTTTATGATATGCAGGGACCTCTTACTATGTTGTGGGTACAGCACACACATGCACAGAGCTGGCGGGATGGCTGCCCGCATGAACACCACCAGAAAACGCCCTGTTGGGTCTTGAGGCCTCGGTAGTGAACTGTCTCTCAGAGACCTAGAGTCTTTTTCTGAAGTCTGACCTCAATTGTCAACACTCTGATTCTGTAAACAGTTTTGTGTGTTCCAGAATAGTGGTTCTTAGCTCTGGGTGGACATTAGAATCATAGGAAATTTTATTGAAAAGATTATGCCTGCTCATCCTAGAGATTCTGATTGAATTAGCACAGTCCTCTCGGATCAGTTGATTAAAAGTCCCCAGGACTATGCTGAATGGCCCAGGCCAAGAGAACCTGGGAAGCACAAAGTGGGTTGGAGCTCCAGCCTCCTTTCCAAATGACCCATAGCCTCTATGTAAATTTATACTTGCAAATAGATTTGGGAGGGAAGTGAAATGTTGACTAATTCCCTTTAACCCTCCTTCTGCCCACCTACTACAATTATTGCCCTTTCTATTGTAGCCAAAAGCGAATATGAAAAATTTTGTCGTAAACAGCATTGCTTCTCCTTCTATTTACTGGCTCAGTAGGAAGATACAAATGTTAGCATTGCACTGGATAGTAAAGAGGAAAAAAATTCCATTCCAAGGAACATCAGAATGTGTTCATCATATAGTCTTGTACTTCATCACTCATTTTTATCCAAATTCAAAGCAGAAAAAGGGTCAAATCTTTCCTATATTTGTAACTGTGGGCTATTGTAATTGGAAGCAAGCATAGACAATTATTTAAAAGGTCTTCTTCTAACGACATAAACTGGGCTCCTGGTCAAGATGGTGGTATAGGGAAACATGGCTCACCCCTTCACACAACCACATCAAAATTAAAATTAAAATATAGAACCATTACTTAGGACCATCAGAAATCAAGCTGAATGGAAATTTGACACCTACAGAACTAAAGAAACAATGTCCATCCAGACTGGTAGAAGGGACACAAGTGCAGAAAGGGCTGGTCTCTCACCAATGTGTGGTGGATAAAAATTCAGGAGGGATATCTCAGGAGTGAGCAGGCCCAGTCCCACACCAGGACCCCCAGCCCAGGGTGCCAGTGCCAGGAAGATAAGTCCCTACAACTTCTGGCTGCAAAACCAGCAGGGATTGTGTTGGCAGAAGAAACTGCTGAAGGCCCAAGCAGTTCCTCTTAAAGAACCTGCACACAGACTTACTTACACAGACTCACTCCCTCTGAGCTCCAGTGCTGGAGTGGCAGCTTAAAGGGCACCAGTGGCATACTGGGAGAGGCTGAAGCGTCTGGCATTGGAGCAAGCAGAGGCTATTGCTCTTTTTCTGAGCCCTTCCCCCACAGAGCCATGAAGCCAGTAGACAGGTGACACATTTGAGACTCCATCAGCCTGGCTAATACTGTTTAAACCACCTTGGAGATCCCCTAAGACTTGCACCCACCCAACTTATGGACCCACCCAAATTGCTTTTCCATATGAATGGTCTTGGCTCACACTTCACAACTTCCTAATCATATCAAACAAGAAACAGTGGGCCTCAGTGATCCCCAGGCCCAGCATTAGCAGCAGCAGTGTAGACCCACAGCCTGACTTCACCTGGGAATCTCCAAGCTCAGCACAAGTAGCAGTCATATCAGATTGCTTTATAGCTCAGGAAGGCTGGCCCTGGGAAAAAGACAGGATGGGGCTGACCTTGGCCTGCACAACACAGGAAACCACAGGTCAAGCACACCCAGTGGACAGCTATAGACCATGTCAGAGCACCACGACCCTACCGCTGCACAGCTGATCCTCTACGGAGGGCAGAATTTGGTGGTAAGTGGTCACAGTCAATACTTGCAGCTGACTGACCTGGTTAAATCCCTCCCATTGAATGGTCAACAGAAACCAAGGCTCAGCTACTGGAGAAGGGTGTACTCAGCCCACACAAAAGGTGCACCTCGACTACCCAGCTTAGCTGAAAGGGGAGGCTGTGCCACTGCACCCTACAGGACACCTACTACATTAGGCCACACTACCAAGACACGGAGTCAAAGCAGCTCTACCTAATAGGTAGAAACAAATACAGGAAGGCCGCCAAAACGAGGAGACCAAGAAACATGGTCCAAATGCAAGAACAGATCAAAACTCCAGAAAAAGAGCTAAACGAAGTGGAGATAAGCAGCCTCTCAGATGCAGGCTTCAAAACACTGGTTGCAAGCATGCTCAAGGAACTCAGTGAGGACCTCAGCAGCATAAAAAAGATCCAGTCAGAGACGAAGGATTCACTAATTGAAATAAAGAACAATTTACAGGGAAACAACAGTACAGTGGATGAAGCCAAGAATCAGATCAATGAGTGGAACATAAGGAAGTAAGAACAACCAATCAGAACAAGAAGAAGAAAAAAGAATTCAAGAAAGTGAGGGTAGTATAAGCAGCCTCTGGGACAACTGCAAGCGATCCGACATTCACATCACAGGGCTGCCAGAAGGAGAAGAGAAAGAGCAAGAAATTGGAAATCTATTGGAAAAAATAATGAAAGAAAACTTCCCTAATCTGGTGAAGGAAATGGGCATACAAGTCCAGGAAACACGCAGAGTCCCAAGCAAGATGGATACAAAGAGGACCACACACAATTAAAATGCCAGGTGTTAAAGAGAAAACCTCAGAAGCAGCAAGAGAAAAGCAGAGAGTTCCCTACAAAGGAGTTCCCCTAAGACTCTCAGCCGATTTCTCAAAAGAAGCTTTGCAGGCTAGAAAGGACTGGCAGGAAGTATTCAAAGTGATGAAAAGCAAGGATCTACAACCTAGATTACTCTTTTCAGCAAAGCTCTTGTTTAGAAGGGAAGGGCAGCTAACATGCTTCCCAGACAAGGCAAAGTTAAAGGAATTCATCATCACTAAGCCATGAATACATGACATGTTAAAGGGACTTATTTAAGAGAAAGAAGAAGATGAAAACTATGAACAATAAAATGACAACAGACTCACAACTATTGACAACTGAATCTAAAAAATAAAAACAAAAGTGAAAACAAACTAAGCAAACAACCAAAACAGGAACAGAATCATAGGTATGGGGATCATTTGGAGGGTATCAGGTGGAAAGGGGAAAGGAGAGAAAGAGAAATAGTGCAGGGATCAAGCAGCATAATTGGTAGGAACAAAATGGACAGGAGGGTGTTAGGATTAGTATAGGAAAGGGAGACATCAAAGAGCTTACATGCACAACCCATGGACATGCACTAAGGTGAGGACATTGCTGGAGTTAAGGGGGGCAAAGAGAAAAAAATTGGGACAACTGTAATAGCATAATCAATTAAATAAATATACTTAAAAAACATTTAAAAACATTAAAAAAACATAAAACAAAAAAACATGAAAAAAAGTCTTCCCCTATCATAAGAAGCAAATCATTTCTCCCCAAAATGCTAGTAAATAACAGCTGTACATGACATATGGTCACAACCCTGACCCCAGTGAGGATAAGGCCAGTTTATTTGATTTTTCTCTGCCTCATAAAATTCTCCACTCCTTCAAGGCCTGTAATTTAATTACAGAGAGAAACTATAAATGACCCTGTAGAGTACATGAGGAAGAAGTAGCCATTATCTTTATTTATGAGTGTTCTAAACAAAGAAGCTACAAATATGGATACAGTGGATGTCTCCCGGGCTACACCAAGCAGGAGGTAAAAACAGGGTCACCACATGCTATAAACAAGATCTCCATCAACTCTGCCAACACTCTGGTTCTCTCTTAGAGAACATGCAAAGAATTCTGGGAGACTTCAGGGATACAGGAACGAATGCATGTATTTGCAATGGGTGTCTGCTCTCTTTCTCTCTTCTGCTCAAGCTCACTGAAGTGACAGTGCCTGTCTCAGGAGCCTGCAGAGTTGTGAACTACACCATCACTACCTTTAAATCCTTGCGCCTGGGGCAGCTGCTATCATACAACCAATGGTGCCTGATGCAGTTAACACCTGTGGAAGTTTCGCAGAATGGCTATTTCTCCTCTGACCCTTGTAGTTGCCTTGGCCTAGGACTTAAGCACACCACCACGGAGCCTGGGCCAGAGAACAACATGGTTGAAAGGTATTTGCTCTATTTAAAATCACCTATCCCCTCTGGCTTTGCTCCAGTTCCCTAGAATCAAGCATGTTTGTCTTCATATTCTCCTATGAAAATTTTTATTGAAGACTCTTCAGTTCGTCTAGTCACCCCTCTTCACCCCAAGTCCTGCAGGTGTGGTCATTCATTCAGGGACATACTAAACACTGCCGAGGATACAACAGACTGAATGCCATGAGCAGGGTCTCTGTGGGGAAGTTCAGAATGCCGTGAGCATGCAGGCAACAGGCACATTCTCTTCATATTTGTGTTGTCAAGGAGAAGTTTTCAGAGGGAAGCAATGGTGTCAAAATGGAAACTCAAAGAAGGCGTCGGAGCTAGGCAGCAGGGCAGAGCAGGAGCCAAGGCTCGGAGAGAGAGGGCTGGAGTTTGAGCGGAGGAAGGGGCAACACCAGACATAAGGACTTTCATATACCAAGCCCAGAGGTTAGAGAGGGCATATCAAATTCCAAGCATAATCCTGGAAGCCTCACATCCATCTGAAGTTTTAACTTCCTGTACCAATAACTTGTAACCACAAAGGGGACAATACAGCCGACTTGGCTTGCTCTCCTGAGTTTTTCTTTGAGAAGGAGATCACTAAGCAGGGACAGGCTCTGAAGTCGGATGGAAATAGAGTCGCCAGATAAACTACAGAATGCTCAGTTAAATTTGAACTTCAGATAAATGATAATTTCTTTAGTATAACTATGTCTCAGATATCGCATGGGATATATGGTACTTATACTAAAAAATTATTTGCTGTTGATCTGGAATTCTAATTTAACTGCATTACTGTTATTTATACTTGCCAAATTTGGCAATCAGAGATCATGAAAATGACCACAAACTTGGTCACATTCACTGGAAAATCAACTGGAAAAAGAAGAGATAACATTACAAAAGCAGACATCAATGGTAAAAACATAAAAATATACAACCGACCAAAGAAAAACTGCAACAGGCCAAGCAAATTTTCTTGTCTGAATTCTAAATAACTAAAATCCATGGAGAGTGCTCTGCAATAGCAAGTAGAGGGTTCTTTGCCAGAAGCGCTTCATAAGAGGATCATTGCAGAGGAAGGACCCTGAAGACCGAGTCTCCAGCTTGCTAGTAACCATCACTTCAGGCAATGAACCTAACACCAACGAAAAGAGGCCTGGAGTCATCAACCAACAGGGTCAGCCATCCCTGGACTGCTGGTCAGAGACGGCCAAGGTAGTGGCTGCATCACAATTGTTGAAAATTCTGCTGGGTAGAAGCACATCTGAATGCATGTGTGTTTGTCTGCTGGCATCTCATTACAAGATAGGCCTGTGTCCAGGTCTTGTGGTCCAGTCTTAATATGTAGACCCCACCTCTACCTCAGAAGGAAATGATGAAAATCAGCATGTCCACTGGGAGGAGGAAAATTTAGAGCAGCAGAAAACAGATCAAGAATGGGAAGAAGGATGGTTTTCTGCTTTCTTGTCCTGATCTGAAGAACAGTAGTGTTTGATGAAGAAATTAAATGGGAAGGAATGGAATTTTCATAGATAGTGTTGTAGCAAATCTGGGTCTTTAATGTCTCCGTAGGGCTGGTTTTAGGGGCGTGTGTGAGAGAGAGAAACAGGCAGAGAGAGAGAGAGAGACAGAGAAAGTTTAAGACATTAACATGACTAACACGAGAGAAAGATTGAAATAGAGTATTTTTATTATGTTGCAACCATAAAATTGTTGACCTTAAGTGAAAATGCATTGAATTTGAGGACAGATGAAAGCAAAACCAATAAACTTTATAGGAATGTAGTGAACACCAGATGTTGAAAGAAAGTCTTACAGACCAGAGGCCTGCTTTCACCCCTAACAGACAAGAGAAATTATATAAAATACATTATTTAAAAAGACATAAAGCCCTAGAGGTGACTTAGCACAAACGCACAGCCTCAGATTTTAAATCAGGAGGCGGCTTCATGATTCATTGTCCTTATGCTGCACGCCCATGCCCTGCCCCGCGCCCCCCTACCCCGCCCCCGTGGTATGCTCCAGATCTGTGAGCTCCCACAAAGGTTAATTGATCTCAGTTCTTCCCATTCAGCCCTAATCTGAAATTATGATTTGGAGTCCATCTTTGAACTATGCAAAGCTAGAACACCTAGAAACATCCTCCCTCCGATTCCTTACCCCCTTCGACCCTTCCTCCCACCCCCCACCAGTAAACCTAAGTATGCTCATTCCCAGGTCCAATGGAGACAACCTCTTTTCCAGAAACAGGTAGAGCAGCGGGGTAGGTCATGCAGGTTGATCTTTCCACCTAGCTCTTTACATCACATTAAAATGAAAAGTAGGTTTTGCCCATGAGGTTCATATGGTGCCCTAGACGCGAATATATATTGCATTTCATTCTTTTAAAAGGATGGTTTTTGTGGAGGCGTTCAGAAAAATACAAGCTTTGCTTGTATGTAATAATATACAATGGAGGTGGGTCATGTTAAAAATGATCTGAGATGGATGTTCTAATGAACCAAAGCTGCTATGCTTTCCGATCAAATTATCTCTTGCAAAATGAATATGGCCTTAAAACAGGTGATTATTTTCTATTCTTTTCCTTCGAGAACACTTTTCTTATTTTTAAAAACAATATCAAAAATTTGGGAAACCAAAGGCACAGAAAAGAAAATTTAAATCATCTATAATCCTGTCTTAGAAGTAACTACTATTAATTAACACTTTGGTATTTAGCCTCTCAGGCTTTGTTCAGCATTTACACCATGTTATTTTTCAAATGAGATCATCCTTGTGTTTATTGTTTAGTAACAACTCTTCCAACAAACAATAAATGGGCATCATTTTCACATCATTAAATAGTCTTCTAAAACACATAGGTCATTTTGGGGCATTGCAAATATTTCATTGCTTACCTTCGGTGGAAATGCATGAAATTAGAGGACAGATGAGAACAAACCTATAAGTTGGTTTGGTTTTGTTGATGTGCCTTATTTATTTAACCGACCCTCCTAAATTATTGGGAATTTATATTTTTCCCTGCCACCAATTCTCTCACGCTCTCTCCCCTTCTCCCCCTCACCATCAGCAATAATAAATGTAACACCCTTGTAGCTAAATCTTTTTGACATCTAGTTATTTTTTGAGACAAATTCCTAGAAGTGTAATTGCTGGGTGGAAGAGAATTTACTATGATTTCTGAACCAAATGTTTGTGTTTTTCTTCTGAAATTTTCTAGAATTAAGCAATAGCTCCACATGGGTCTTTTTAGTGATAGATGCAGCTTACATGGGTGAGAGACATCTTGCACAATTCATCTGCAATTGCTAATTTTACTCTACCAAGTGGCAGATGTTAAGCATATGTGTATTTAATTATTTATTAAAATATCTGAGTCATTTCAACTCTCATGCTGACAGCTGTAATCATTTTCAGCTCATTAAACTATATCACAAAATTAAATCTATTCATGGAAGCATATTTACATTGTAAAACCAAGAAAGAGCTAATTTCTGTCCAAAGTAGCGTGGAGAACTATATTATTCTTAAATCTAAAATCAATGAACCGCAGGCACACACAACAACATGAATGAATCTCATGGGCACTAGGTTGAACAGAAGAAGCCAGGCACAAAAGATCACATATTTATGATTACATGAAACTCCGAAATAAGCAGAACTAACAGATAAATATAGAAGTTAAAACAGCGGTTACCTCTTGGGATCAGAGAAGATGGTATTGACTGGGAAAGTAGTCCAAGAGATCTTCATGGTTCCTAGAAGTAGTCTATGTATTGGTTACAAGGGTATATGTAAGAAACTACTGAAATGTACACATGAAAAACTAAATGGTAGCTGCAGCTGGTGTCGCTCAGTGGATTGAGCATCGGCCTGCAATCCAAAGGGTTGTGGGTTCGATTCCCCAGTCAGAGCACATGCCTGGGTTGCGGGCCAGGTCCCCAGAAGGGGGCACGCTAGAGGCAACCACACATTGATGTTTCTCTCCTCTTTCTCCTTCCCTTCCCTTCTCTTTAAAAATAAATAAATAAAATTTTTTAAATCTACTGTTCTTTTAAAAAATTGAACACTACATTTAAAATGTGTGCACTTTCACTTTGTATACTTTATTGTTGTATGTTTTACCTCTATTTTTTTTTTAAATGAAAGAAACCTGAATTCTAAACCAATAATTTATGTATTAGTTTCCTAAGGCTGCCATAACAAAGTATCACAAACTGCGCAGCTTAAAACAACAGAAATTTATTTTCTCATAGTCCTGGAACTCACAAGACTGAAATCAAGATGTCAGCAGGGCCTGTTCCCTCTGAAGCTTGTAAGGAAACAGCCTTCCTTGTCTCTTCCTAACTTCTGGTGGATTGCTGGCAATCTTTGGCACTGGCTGGCTCAGAGGTGCATCACTCCAATTCTTTACCTTTACATAGTGTCTTCCTTGAGTCTCTGCTTTCACATGGCTGTATTCTTATAAGGACACCGGTCATATAGAATTAGGAGTCCACCATATTTTTATATGACCCCCATCTTCACTAATTATATCTGCGATGACCCAATTTTCAAATAGGCACGTTCTGAGGTACTGGGAGTTAGGACTTCAATATATCTTTGGAGGGGGGCACACAATTCAACCCAAAGAAGTCTGCATTCTAACCAAGCTGGTGTAGTTCAGTGGATTGAACATCAGTCTGGAAACCAAAGGGTCGCAGGTTTGATTCCCTAGTCAGGGCACATGCCTGGGTTGTGGGCCAGGTCCCCAGTAGGGGGCGCTCTAGCGGCAACCACACGTTGATGTTTCTCTCCCTCTCTTTCTCCCTCCCTTCCCCTCTGTCTAAAAATAAAACAAATAAAACCTTTTTTAAAAAAGTTTACAATCTTGTTTTTAATTGTTTTTTCCAAAAATTTAAGTTTTTAAAAATGAACCAAAATGGTATCTGGAAGGTTTTATAACACAATCAGTAGTGAATAAATTCTATTCGCAAGAAGATTCCTCAGAAAAGCTTCAGTCAGGGCTGCAGAATTTTTCTCAATTTCTAGAGTATGTGTTTGAGGGAGAATATCTGCATTAAAAATTACATGAGAGAAATTTGAAGTTATCAAGAGATAGCTCACATAAGAGGCAATTCCATGCAGTGTCTCTGAGATATGAAGGTATGTTCATTGTTTTTCCAGTATCTAGCCAGCTGACCCCCTCAGGGGAAATTTTTCAGGGCAGAAAGAGAAGTAGAGAGGAGCCTTTCTCCCTCTTTTTTTCTTGGTGAAGGGGGGAGTATTTTATTTTATTTTTAAATTATATTATATTGATTACACTATTACAGTTGTCCTGAATTTTCCCCCTATGCCCCACTCCATCCAGCACCCCCACTCCCTTGGCAATCCCCACACCATCGTTCCTGTCCATGGGTCATGCATATAAGTTCTTTGGCTAGTCCATTTCCTATACTATATTTTACATCCCTATGGCTACTCTATAATTACCTATTTGTACTTCTTAATCCCCTCACCTCTTCATGCATTCCTTCACACCTGTCTCCCATCTGGCAACCATCAAAATGCTCTCGGTATCCATGATTCTGTCTCTGTTCTCCTTCTTTGTTTAGTTTGTTTTTTAGATTCAATTGTTGATGGATATGTATTTGCCATTTTAGTGTTCATAGTTTTCATCTTCTTCTTTCTCTTAAATAAGTTCCTTTAACATTTCATGTATTCATGGCTTAGTGATGATGAATTCCTTTAACTTTACCTTGTCTGGGAAGCACGTTAGCTGCCCTTCCCTTCTAAACAAGAGCTTTGCTGAAAAGAGTAATCTAGGTTGTAGATCCTTGCTTTTCATCACTTTGAATACTTCTTGCCAGTCCTTTCTAGACTGCAAAGCTTCTTTTGAGAAATCGGCTGAGAGTCTTAGGGGAACTCCTTTGTAGGGAACTCTCTGCTTTTCTCTTGCTACTTCTGAGGTTTTCTCTTTAACACCTGGCATTTTAACTGTGTGTGGTCCTCTTTATATCCATCTTGCTTGGGACTCTGCGTGTTTCCTGGACTTGTATGCCCATTTCCTTCGCCAGATTAGGGAAGTTTTCTTTCATTATTTTTTCCAATAGATTTCCAATTTCTTGCTCTTTCTCTTCTCCTTCTGGCAGCCCTATGATGTGAATGTCGGATCGCTTGTAGTTGTCCCAGAGGCTGCTTATACTACCCTCACTTTCTTGAATTCTTTTTTCTTCTTCTTGTTCTGATTGGTTGTTCTTACTTCCTTATGTTCCACTCATTGATCTGATTCTTGGCTTCATCCACTGTACTGTTGTTTCCCTGTAAATTGTTCTTTATTTCAATTAGTGAATCCTTCGTCTCTGACTGGATCTTTTTTATGCCGCTGAGGTCCTCACTGAGTTCCTTGAGCATGCTTGCAACCAGTGTTTTGAAGCCTGCATCTGAGAGACTGCTTATCTCCACTTCGTTTAGCTCTTTTCCTGGAGTTTTGATCTGTTCTTGCATTTGGACCATGTTTCTTGGTCTCCTCGTTTTGGCGGCCTTCCTGTATTTGTTTCTACCTATTAGGTAGAGCTGCTTTGACTCCGTGTCTTGGTAGTGTGGCCTAATGTAGTAGGTGTCCTGTAGGGTGCAGTGGCACAGCCTCCCCTTTCAGCTAAGCTGGGTAGTCGAGGTGCACCTTTTGTGTGGGCTGAGTACACCCTTCTCCAGTAGCTGAGCCTTGGTTTCTGTTGACCATTCAATGGGAGGGATTTAACCAGGCCAGTCAGCAGCAAATGCTGCTATGACCACTGACCACCACCCTCTGCCACCCATGGAGGTTGCAGGGTCGTGGTGCTTTGATGTGTTCTGTAGCTCTCCACTGTGTGCACTGGGTCTGGGGTTTTCTGGGTCAGCCCCAACCTGTATTTTCCCAGGGATCACCATGCCTGGCCTATAAAGCAATCTGATATGACTGCTACTTGTGCTGAGCTTGGAGATTCCCAGGTGAAGCCAAGCTGTGAATCTAGGCTGACTGCTGCTAGTGGAAGTCCTGGATGGGGCTCACTGAGGCCAGCTGTTGCTTGTTTGATAGAATTTGGGAAGTTGAGAAGCATGAACCAAGACCAACCATTCGTATAAAAAAGCAGCTTGGGAGGGTCCATAAGTTGCATGGGTGGAAGTCTTAGCAGATCTCCGGAGTAGGTCAAACAGTGTTAGCCTGGTTGACGGAGTATCAGATATGGCGCCAGCCTGCCGGCTCTGTAGCTTTGTTGGGGGAGGATTCAGAAAAGGGACAATGTCCTCTATTCACTCTGATGCCAGACAATTCAGTTTCCCCCTACAGGTGAAACTTGAAAGGCACCTATATGCCACTGATACATTTCAAGCTGCTACGCTGGTGCTAGAGCTCAGAGGGAGTGAGTCTGAGTAGCTGAGTCCCTGTGTGGATTCTTTGAGGAACTGCTTGGGGCTCTGGCAGTTGTTTCCACTGATCAATCTTCTCTGGTTTTTGCAGTCAAAAGTTTGGAGACTTATCTTCCTGGCACTGAAACCCTGGGCTGGGGGACCTGGTGCTGTTCTCGGACTCATTGCTCCTGAGATATCCCTCCCAAATTTTAATCCGCCACACATAGATGTAGGACCAGCCACTTCCATGTCTGCACCGACTCCTACTAGTCTGGACAGATGTGGTCTATTTAATTCCATAGTTATCAGACTTCCATTCCACTCAATTTCTGATGGTTCTGAGTTTTGGTTGCTCTATATTTTAGTTGTAATTTTGACATGGTTGTGGGAGGAGATGAGCCATATCTGCCTATGCTGCCATCTTGACTAGAAGTCCAGGGAGCCTTTCTGCCTTGTGTTCAGAGTGGGGAGAAAATTATGTGTATAGATACATCTTGGGCAAAAATTTGGAGGCAGAATCTCATACCTGCCCCTTACATGTGAGAAGGACTCTTTCAGCCTTGGGATGGAAGGAAAAGAGAAAGGGGACTGATTTCTGATTCCTAGCAAAGTCACTGGGACTGGGAGAGTGGGTGGTCAGATGCCATAGAGAGAGAATAAATGCAGCAGAAGGGACTATGGACAGCTACACCCAGCTTTCTGTGCCCCAGGAATGGAAGAGCATTAGCAGACAGATTCTGAGGGCCCAGGGGCCATGCGGACAGGCAAAGGTCACCTCAGCAGAGACCTACAAAAGCCGATGATGACATGGGCCCGTTACCCAACACAGACACACAAAAAATGAGTCATTAAATTGAAAACTAAATCTGAGACATAGTTTGTCCCATTTATAAGACATTTTAAATAAATAAATGCACAAATAAGGAAACATATATATATATATATATATATATACCTTGTCAGATTACACATTTCAGTTTTTGGTTCAGACATCATGGTCACCTAAAAAAATCCAGCAAAAGAAAAAACTATTCAATGGCTCTAAGAACACCAAACAGGAATAAAATTGGACTCAAATTGAAACCTACATGATTTTACTATGAATGTCACCCCAATAAGTGCAATTTTTTAAAAATAGTAATGTGAGGCATAAATAGGATAAGTGACTTGCTCAATGTCACACACCCAGTAAGTGGAAGAGCTGGGACATAAACCTAACAGTCTAGCTCATAGCCTGCACTATTAGTCTGTGTACTGTGGTGCCTTTCATTAAAGTCATTGTTTAAAATCAATAGGTCAAAAAAACTGTCTTCCATTTAGACTTTGTATTATATGAGACAATAAATTTATTACTGTTTAAAACAAATTGACTCAAGCAGGAACCTGGAACCAGGGTTGTCTGATTTGGTTTTTATCAACTTCTCAGTTCAGCTCTAAAGAAGAAGAAATGAAAAGTATTTGACATGCTCTTCAGGATTTAAGAGCATGAAAAGAACTCAGACCAGCAATGGCTGGTCATGTCTTGCCCATGAAAATCAAGATGAGAATCAAAGAGAAATGCTGTGAAAAAGGATTCCACTGGGAAGCAGGACATGTCTTGCTGCTTTTCATAAATCCATCTGCCAACATTACCTTGACCATGAGTGACTCTCCAGCAGAAAAAAAAAAAAAAGTGCTCAACTAAATAAACCACTTTTAGAAAAAACATCAACTAAAATCAGTTGTATTTATACATACTTCTACAAATAGATGCTGTTTTTTACAGATGGGACTGGCCAGTATCCATGAGATATGTTCATTCTTAAGTAGTTCTACCTCCTATTTTAGCACCATTATTTCTGCCTTTTGCCTGACCTTTAGATGACCATGATTTCTGAACCAAAATTGGGAAAGTCTGATCCGACAATGGAATCTTTCTTTTTTCTCATTTGTAAGTTTGTTTATGATACATATATATATACAACTACATATATTTACATATATAGTCATAAATGAGGATCAATTGTGTGAGATTTAGTTAGAAGATTAATTAATCATTTTATTCAACAGAATAAAATTACACAAAATTCAGACTCAGCTAGAAATCCAGGACAGGTCGGCATATGAGGAAAATGGAGCTTTTTAGAGGAGGGAATAGAAGTCATCTGGCAGCACAAACATTTGCCTCAGGAAAATTGATCCCTTTGTGAGAGCATGGCCCAGCTCAGCACCATGTGCCAAGGAAGACATAACTATCATCTGGTGATGATAATGAGGAAGAACAATTCCACATACTGAACCAAAGCATTTATTAGGATCCAATTTCCTTCAACTCTATTTGTACATTCCCTGATCGGCTGTCATCTCTTCCCTACATGCTCCTTTCCATCCCAAGTACCCTTGTGCTGTTCCACAGATGTCTGAGGCTTCTATCCAACAACCTAACCACAAGACAGCCTTTTCTGCATGTTCACCAGTTCTGTTAGTTACATCTTGTGCCTTGCATTTCAAATTAATTCATCAGCAGATGAACATTTTGGCCAGAGCAAGATAGTGAGTATTTCCATTTCTAAAATAGCAGAAATTATTACAGAAAATAAATGTTATTTCTATTTATTGATTACTTTCTGCCATGTGCCTATGCACTTAATTTTGTAAATAAAAAAATAAATAAGTTGGGGTAAAATTATGACACTTCTTTAATTACCTGCATAGTTTCTTTTTTTAATAATTACAGTTAACATTCAATATTATATTAGTTTCAGGTATACAGCATGTTAAACATTCATATAACTTACAAAGTGATTCTCTAAAAGTCCAGTACCCACCTGATGCCATACAGAGTTATTATAATATTATTGACATATTCCCTATGCTGTATTTTATAACCTCATGATAATTTTGTATCTGCCAATTTATACTTTTTAATCTCTTCACCTTTTTTATTGAGCTCCTCAATGCCCTCCCATCTGCCAAACCTTAGTCTGTTCTCCATATCTGCGAGTTTATTTCTGTTTTGTTTGTTAATTTATTTTGATTTTTAGATTTCACATATAAATGAAGTTATATGGTCTTTGACTTTCTCTGTCTTATTTCACTTAGCTTAATACCCTCTAGGTCCATCCATGTTGAAAATTAACACTTCTAAAATCATGAAAAAGTCTTTGAAATGTATCATTTCAGCACAATAAAGGAGACTTTACAACATTTAATAAAACACAGTATTTTGTGGATGAGGAACCTTCATCACAAGGTTTTAGGTAGCTGTCTCAAGTTAGAATATGCATCTGAATCACCTAGGAAGTGTTGACAAATGAAACTCCTACAACCAACACTACTTTACCCAGAAAAGCTATCATTTAAAATTCAAGGAGAAAGAGCTTCCCAGACAAGAAAAAGCTAAAGGAGTTTGTTACCACCAAATCAATATTGCAATAAATGTTAAAGGGTTGCTTTACGAAAAAGAAGAAGGAGAGAAAAAAAAAAGAAGAAAATAGTTAAAAAATAAAATGGCAATAAATATGTATCAATCAAAAATCACTTTAGATGTAAATGGTTCAAACGCTCCAATCAGAAGACATGGGGTAGCTGAATGGATAAAAAACAAGACCCATATATATGCTGTCTATGAGAGACCCACCTCAGAAGAAAAATACAGACTAAAAGCAAAGGGATGGAAAAAGATATTTCATACAAATGGAAAGGGGGAAAAAAGCTGGTATAGCAATACTTATATCTGACAAAATAGACTTTAAAACCAAGGCTATAGTAAGAGACAAAAGAGGACACTACATAATGATAAAGGGAACCATCCAACAAGAGGATATAATCCTAGTAAACATTTATGCACCTGACATAGGAGCACCTAAATATGTAAAGCAAATCTTCACAGACATAAAGGGAGAGATTGACAGAAATACAGTCAAAGTAGGTGATTTTAACACCTCAACGACATCAATGAAAAGATCTTCTTGACAGAATATCAACAAAGAGAAAGCGTCCTTAAGTGACACACTAGATCAAATGGATTTAATTGATATCTTCAGAGCATTTCACCCCAAAGCAGCAAAATATACAATCTTTTCAAGTGTACATGGAAACTTTTTTAGGATATACCTCATGTTAGGACAAAAAAAAAAGTATGCATATTTATAAGGAGAATGAAATCATATCAGGCATCTTCTCTGACCACAATGGTATGAAAGTAGAAATCACAAGAAAAAAAAACTTAAAAAAACGCACAAAGATACAGAAGCTATATAACATGTTATCAAACAATGTATGGGTTAACAATGATATCAGTGAATAAATCAAAAGTTACCTTAAAACAAATGAACATGAGAGCACAACCCAAAATCTGCGGGACAAGGAAAGCAGTCCTAAGAGAGAAATTCATAGCGTTACAGGCCTCTCTCAAGGAACAAGAAAAAGATCAAATAAACAATCTAACTTTATACTTAAAGGAACTTGAAAGAAACAATAAACAGAGCCCAAAGTGAGTAGAAAAGGATGTAATAAATATCAGAGCAGAAATAAAATAGAGTCTAGAAATACAATGAAAAATATCAATGAAACCAAGAGGTGGCTCTTCAAAAAGGTAAACAAGATTGACGAATCAGACTCAGAGAGAGAGAGAGAGAGGGAGAGAGAGAGAGAGATGACCCAAATAAATAAAATCAGAAATGAAAGAGGAAAAGTAACAACTGACACCAAAGAAATACAAAGGTTTGTAAAAATATATTATGAACTATATGCCAACAAATTGGACAATTGGGAAAAAAAGGATAAATTCCTAGAAATAAACAGTCTTCCAAAACAGAATCAGGAAGAATCAGAGAACCTGAATAAACAGGTTACAGCTAGTGAAAATAAAGCAGTAATTAAAACAGCTCCCAAGAAACAAAAGCCCTGGACTGGATGGCTTCACAGGTGAATTTTACCTGACATCCTGAGAAGATCTAACACCTCTCCTTCTCAACCTATTCCAAAAATTCAAGAGGAGAGGAGATTTCCAAGCTCATTTTATAAGGCCAACATTATCCTAATACCAAAACCAGATAAAAACATTACAAGGAAAGAAAATTATAGGCTAAAAATCCCTGATAAAGATAGATGCTAAAATCCTCAACAAAATATTAGCATACTGGATCTGGCAATACATTCAAAAGATCATACACCATGATCAAGTGGGCTTTATTTTGAGGATGTCCCAAGGTTGGACAATATCCACAAATCAATAAATGTGATATACTACATAAATAAAATGAAGGATAAAAATCACATGATCATATCAATATATGCAGAAAAAACATTTGATAAAATCTAGCACCTATTTATGATAAAAACTCTCAGCAAAGTGGGAGTAGAGGGTAAATACCTCAACATAATAAAGGCCATATATGACAAACCCACAGCAACATCATACTAAATGGGCAAAAACTAAAATATTTCCATTAAGATCAGGAACAAGACATGGATGTCCATTTTCATCTCTCTTATTTAACATACTATACCAGAAGTCCTAGCCACAGCAATCAGACCAGAAAAAGAAACATAGGGCATCCAAATTGGAAAGGAAGTAAAATTGTCATATCTGCAGATAACGTAATTCTGTACACAGAGAACCCTGAAGATGCCACCAAAAAAAAACTACCAGATCTGATCAGTGAATTCAGTAAAGCAGCAGGATACAAAATAAATACCAGAAATCAGTTGCATTTTTATACATCAATAATGAGCTATCAAAAATAGAAATTAAGAAAACAATCCCATCACAATAGCTTCAAAGTAATAAAATAAGTGGGAATAAATTTAACCAAGGATGTAAAAGACCTACACTCAGAAAATTATAAGACACTGAAGAAAGAAACCGAAGAATATACAAGTAAGTGGAAGCGTATACTGTGTTCATGGATTGGAAGAATTAACATCATTAAAATGTCCATACTACCCAAAGCAATCCACAGATTCAGTGCAATTCCTATCAAGATACCAATAGCATACTTCACATAATAAGGATAAATATTCCAAAAATTTATATGGAACCACAGAAGACCCTGAAGAGCAACAGCAATCTTCAGAAAGAAGAACAAAGTTGGAGGAATCATGCTTTCTGATATCAAACTATATTACAAGGCCATAGTAACTGAAACAGCATGATACTGGCATAAAAATAGACGTATAGACTCATGGAACAGAATTGAGAGCCCAGAGATAAACCTACACCTTTACAGTCAATTAATATTTGAGAAAGGAGGCAAAAACATACAATGGAGTAAAAATAGTCTATTCAATAAAGTGTTTCAAAAAGTGGACAGATAGATGCAGACAAAAAAGAAACTAGACCACCTTCTTATACCATATAAACAATAAACTCAAAACAGATTAACAACTTAAATGTTAGACTTTAAACCAAAAATCCAAGCAGAAAATGCAGGCAGTAAAATCTCAGGTATTTCTTTTGTTTTTTAATCGTTTTTCAGTTACAGTTGTCCCACCTTTTCCCCATTGCTCACCCTCAGACATTTCTTGTAACAATATTTTTTTCTGATATATCACCCTGGGGAGACAAAAGGAAAATAAACGGGACTACATCAAATTAAATAGCTTTTGCACCACAAAAGAAACCACCAGCAAAATGAAAATACAACCCATGGAATGGTAGAACATATTTGCCATTGATACATCTGATAAAGGGTTAATGTCCAAAATTTGTGAAGAACCTACAAAGCTCAACACCAGAAAAACAAACAATCCAATTTAAAAAAAGGGCAGAGGAACTAAAGAGACACATCTCCAAAAGGACATATGAAAAGATGCTCAACATCACTAATCATCAGAGAAATGCAAATGAAAACCATAATGAGATATCGCCTCACAGTTGTCAGAATGGCTGTCATCAATAAATCAACAAACAACAAGTGCTTGTTAGGATGTGGAGAAAAGGGAGTCCACATAGACTGTTGGTAGTAATGCAGACTGGTGCAGCCACTTTGGAAAGCAGTAAAAATGGAAATGCCTTATGACCTAGTGATTTTACTTCTGGGAATTTATCTAAAGAAGCCAAAAAACACTAATTTGAAAAGAAAAAAAAACCCTGTGGTATATTTACACAATAAAACACTACTTAGCTGTTAAAAAAAAAAGAAGAAGAAGAAAATTTTACCCTTTGCAACAGCATGGATGGACCTGGAAAACACTAAGCTAACTGAAATAAGCCAGTCCGAGAAAGTACCTCATTATCTCACACATATGTGGAAGCTAATGAACAAAACAAACTATCAAGCCAAACTGAGAAAGACATAGAGAGTAGGCTGACAGCTGTCATCAGGGGTTTGGGAGGCTAGCGAGACTGAGAAAAAAAGAGAAAAAACTCATGGACAAGAACAACAGAGTGGGGATTACTCAGCAGAGGTAGAGTGGGGGGAAGTGGAGGAGAATAAAGGGGGAATAAATGGTTATAAATGGAGACTTGACTTGGGATGGTGAACACACAATAGAGTGTACAGATGATGTGTTATGGAATTGTGCTCCTGAAACCTATATAATTTTATTAACCAATATCATCACAATAAATTCAATAAAAAGAAGGGGGAAAAAATAAACTATTTGACTCCAGCATCAGTGAGTGGGTCTGGCGGGGAGGACCAGGAATCTGACAAAAGGAGGATATACCCTATATACTGAACAATCATCCCAGGTGATTCTGATGCAGGTGGTCCCCAGAATACACTATGGAAATATATTGAAATCATCCCCAGGGTCACAAAGACAGAAGCTGCAGAGTCTGAGCTTACAGTTTAGGACAGAGATGAGGGGCAAGGAAAGTATTATGGCCTGTGAGCCTGACTCTTCCTCCTCTACTCGGCTCCTCACTGTCACGCTGCCCTCACACTTACCCTGAAAATCATCTAAGTTAATGATTATATTGGATTTAACATTTGAATGGCATTTTGTGAACTAAACCTCAACACACACCACTAGATTATTAGATACCCATAGTCAGCATTAGGTACTTTATTATCTTCACTTCACAAGAGATTGAAATGAGGCTCAAAATACTTAACCTGTCCAAAATCACATAGCAAGAAAGTATGAGATCAGTACATGAACCCATTCTTTGGACGTATAACTCTGCTGCTTCCCTGAATGTTCCAAGCATAATGAAGCAGGTTTCCCTACTTGAAACTTTGCCACCATCAGGTACATCTAACTTTTCTCCTAGTCCTTCTCTGTTGGTCAGTGCCTTTTTTTTTTTTTTTTTTGGCAGATGGCCAAACACAGGAACTGAAACAAAGGTGCACTATTGATTGCTCCTAAAGGAGCTCAGGATACTTGCAGGCTTTCGAGTACTGTTTACTTGGACCACTTTGCTGTTTCAGTTCCTCAGAAGCATATCCGCCCTTTTGAATAGAGTTAACAGTGGGTTATAATAAAGCGTTTTCCAAATTGCTTCCTGATTTGTATTCTGATTTTTAAAGCAATGTTGTGATTTGGGATGGCACTTAGCTCATGCTAAAAGCAGGACCAGAAATTCTCTTAAAAGTAGAACTTTCATTTGTAACTTCAACTCCACTGCAAAATTCAGAGCCTTTTGAACTGAATATTGAGTGATCTGAAACTTGAGAAAAGAGATATTCAGCACCCCTGAGGCACAAACACCCTCTCCAAGGCCAATCCTACTACCATCAGCTACTATCCCAGCACCACCCCGTTCCCAGTTGGTATAAAAGGGCTGTTTAGAGGGAAACGGGGATTTCCTGGAAGTCTGTAGAGAGTGTTTTGGCTTTTCCCACCCCTCCACAAGACAGAGGAGCAGTATTATGACTGTGTGCAGAGGAAGGGGTCCCCAAAATACATGAGATATTCCCCACAGCCCTTGGATGCGGGAAGGGAGAGCAGATGATAAGGCTTTAGATAATGTCCATAACAATGGCAAATGGATAGCAGTATCCTTCCTGCAGGGAAGCATGCTGCCGCCCAGGTAAAAGATCTACATGATTTTCAGAATTAGTGCAGAATATGAGGTCACATAGGAAGCTCCATGTCAGCATTTAAAATAGGGGCTAGTCCGCCATGGGGGCAAGGGGGAGTAGAGTAGTAGCCATGAGTGGCAGCCGTGTAGTTTGAAAAGGCGCAGAAGTGCCCTCTGTTTCCCATCGGTCATGAGGTCTTGTGTGTAAGAAAGTGCCACACAGTTTGGAGTAAGGAGATGCCATGTATTTTGGATTAAGAGCTGGGAAACTGGCCCGGAGAACACGGAGGCATAGCCTATGGCTGGGAATTGCAGAGACCTGCCTAGCCAAGCACAGATTCGTGGGAGGTGGCTGGAATGCTGAACTGTGACCACAAATGCTGAGCCACAGACTTTTGCTTTTCTGAAAGACAGTACTTCTAACTGGCATATTCTGAAACTGTCCTGGTTTGGCAAAGGGAAGAAGGACTATGTGTTTTGGGGTGTTTTAGAGGGAATGGGACTTAATGG